>SNQJ01S0011264.1:32888-75806 GCA_010110895.2 Picea sitchensis | reverse complement strand
CTCGGAGGGCGTGCTTGCGGGCTGTGCGTTTCTCCCTAGGGTTTATAAGGCAGCCGGCAGGATTCGACCCCGTGTCACGCGAGTACGATACTGCCATTGTTACCGATTCCCCTAGTATAAAAAATAAAAAAAACATTGTCTACCTTCTTTGATGGACTTACCTCATGCTTCTTTTAGGTGCTTGCTTCAACATGTGTATCTTCTCCTTTGTATCCAAGACATAATTTATCACATGGTGATCTTTGACTTTCCAATATCTCATCCAAGATTTGTGAGCTATTCAATAATTTGTTTGACTTTTCTACCTTCTTTCTAAGGTCAACAATTTCAACTTCTAACTTACAACATGACTCTTATTTTTCATTTATTTGAATCTTCAATAGTTAATCTATTCTTTTGGCTTCTTCAATTTGGGTCTTGAGATGAACAATGGTTTCAAAATTTTTGCTAATCTCATCATCTACATTCATATCTTCTTTTCCATTCTTTAGTCTTGTGATCTCTTATTCCTTTTCTTCTAATTGAGTCTTATTGCTCTCTTCTTGTTCCTTGATCATTTTAACTTCAATATGTGCCTTAGACTTATCCTAAGAAAATTCTTAGTGTTATCTGAAAGATATTTATAGTCTATGTAATAATGATCACTTCTATATCTATATAAATCCTCTTCAACTTCCTTTTGAAGTTTTAATAGATTTTCTTCTATTCTTTTCATAGGATAAATACCATCAAACTTTACACAAACTATTTCTACATCTTCTTCTTCACTTGTAGAGAAAAACTCATCATCATCATTGCAATCAAGGGTTTTTTAGGGTTCTTTACCTTCATTTGAAACATCTTCACGATCTTCCTTTTTGCCAACATCAACACATAATTCTTTTCCTTCAGTTGAAATGTCTTCAAGATCTTTCTTTGTGCTATCATCACTTGATTCTTTATCTTCACTTGAAATGTTTTCAAAATCACATTTAGAAATAATGCATTCAAGAGTTTTTGGAGATTCTTTACCTTTAGTGATCTTGATGAAGTGATCTTCAATATCTTCTTTCTCCTTCTTGCTTTGATATGTTTCCTCTAGCTTTAGCCATAGATCGTTGGCAGAAGTGCATTGTCCCATGCTCTCTTTGATAGGGCTTGAGAGTCCACTAATAATGGTCTTGAGAGCCAAGGCATCATTCTTCTTTCCTTCCCTTTGAGTTGTAAACTTTGACTTGTTCTTCAATGGAACTGATCCACCAATGGCCGCCTTCCAAATCATTGCTCCCATTGTCTTCAAATACACTCTCATCTCTATTCTCCAAGTAGAATAGTTTTCCTCATCAAGGATTGGAACTTCATCATCCATTTGTGTGTCTATGGATCTCCTTCAAGCTTGTTAAGGCTTGTAGTGAAGGGCCACCCTGATACCAATTGTTGGACACACCTACCACACTTAGAGGGGGGGTGAATGAGTGTGGGGCTCTTTTACCCAAAACTTCCCTCTTACACAAAACTCCTTAATTAACATACAACATTTATTATTTACCCATTGTTGTCATTTATAATCAGTTAGATGTGAACATATATCAACAACATATATCAACAATATATCATCAACAAGTCATCATCACAAGGAACACAAATGACACAAGATGTATGTACAATCTTTCTTTTTAACATGGACAACAATCTGGGGGTTTATCAACAACAACTGAATAGAGTACAACTCTACAAGAGCACCAGCTCTATAATGCAAGACTCAGCTTACACCCTCACCACCAAATGAGATGAAGCAATAATCCTCAAAAGATATCAATCTGTCAACAGGTACGCGACCTATCAGTAGTGCAGCCTGCATGTGCATGCGCTCTAGCTCACTACAACATGCGTATGTACGCATCCAGTGTATACACTAGCCTGTGTATACCTTCTGAGTTGTTTAGGGTTTATCCTTCAATATCAACTCAGATTATCTGCAACCAATATATCATTATGTTCTATCTCTGACTGTCCAATCTGACTGCTATCTAGTCACAACATCTCCAAGCTCTCCAATAACTTGCTCATCCTCCACAATAGATCAATATGAATGCTATCTCAAACATGTATAAACATCTAGTATACCATAGCAATCATGTCACTACTGAATCAAAGAGTATTGCTCACTCCATCAACCAAATCAACCAAACTGAACCACATCATAGAAGCCATACCAAGAATTCCCTAATCATTCACAACAGATCAAACAATAGTATCCATCAAGACAATAATGTAACCATACCAGTGTCTCAATGATAGATCTGAGCCCATAGAATGCAGATCTTGAACATACCTCATCATCCAAGAGCTTGGCACCATCTCAAACAAAAATCTCCATGATTTTATCCACTATACTCTTCCTGGACATATTCATCCCACGTACACACTCACCCTATACATAGCCATCCCATGTATACCTTCAATGTACACACACCCTATACACAAACAGCCCGCATGTGCATCCGAAAATAGGGTTTTTTGTGAATCTGAGAATTTTTCTGTCAAGATCTTCGACATTGCCAAAACTTTGATTCATCCATGAGATCCTCCTCTTGCTCTATTCCTTGGAATAGATCTTCAATCATGCTCAAGAGATCCACACCAATATTCTCAAGAAAGAGCTCTCCATCAATACTCCCAAAGATATTCTCACAAGAAGCTCTCCATTGATCCACAAAAAAGGATGTTTAGCAAGAGTCCATAGCTATCTTATTTATACTTTCATCCTCTAGGTCACTTAATCCATTTCTAGGTTACTTAACCTATTTTCCTTATTTTAGGGTTAACTACTTTCCATAAATAGAAAGTTCTCAAATATTTATCATTTAAATATTCCTTCTTGATTTTGTCACCTTATTTTATCATTTAAATAATCTTTCTTGATTGTGTCACTTCTCTTTATTATTTAAATAATTATTTCTTCTTTTAGGTCACTTTGACTTCTTTGACCTTGGGGGCTTCAAGCCTTCATATGGGGGTCCTTCAACTTTGTAGATCCATAACTCTCAAACCGTGAGGAGTTATGTGACATTCCACATACCACAGAAAATGACATGACAAGCACTATCCATCTAGGATAGTTTCACCAACAACTTCATTTATCTTAATCTCATTATTCCACATACAAGCATAGGTACTCCAACCATTCTTCTAGGATAACTCAATCCGCAAAGTGTCTTCCTGTGAGGGCTTTCACCATAAGGGGACCACTTTGAAGTTCATCCATTTGTGCACCTTATCAATCATGATAAGACAATAATGAGTCATATTTTCATCAAACAAACTATGCATCATCATGTATCAATGACAACTCATTGATCCATCTTCATCTATGCATCATATCAATGATCCATCTTTATCAATTGGTTTTCGCTTTGACATCTATCATTCTCATCAAGGACAATACATATACATTGTTAATCAATCATCAATCGATCAATTACTTGACATCAATAAATAAAACCATTTTCATCAATGACACATGATCCAACAATCTCCCAAATAATCAAACCATTGGCTTCAATGACAACATGATCCAACAATCTCCCAAATAATCAAACCATTGGCTTCAATGACAACATGATCCAACAATATCCCCCTTTGGCATTGATGGAAATACCAACATTGATGTCAAAACAATTACCAATTACTGATGTCAACATGTAGATAAGGCATGCTCTATATCAATAGTCAATGTGACTATCTCTCCCCATAAATAAACATCAATCACATCAATGTGATTAACTCTCCCCCTTTGACATCAATGGAAAAAGGCCATTTTCCTCTTGAGGCTTCTCCCCTTGATTGAAATCTTCTTTGGGGCTTCTCCCCTTGATTGAAATCTTCTTTGGGGATTCTCCCCTTTTATGAATTCCTTTGATGATCTCTCCCTTTTTGAACAAAGGATATCACTATGATGTAATGCTGAAGATACATCGAACATACTCCCCCTGTGACCATCGCTCCTCCTAGAATTATGCCTCTTGTGCTTCTTTCTTCAAATATAGGGCTCTTTTCTAGGTATGCATCTCATAAATATCTCCTCCTAGAATCACAAGAATAGTAATAACTCCCCCTATGGGTATGTCTCCCCCTATCTTCTCTACAATATCAACAATATGCTACCATATAATGATCCTTGGACCTGTCCATATATCAACCTTTTTCCATGCCATACATCATGAAGCAAAAGATTAACCAAATACATCATGTGACAAAATGTGTTCTCATCATGCACAACACCTCTGTTCAACAACCATGTACATCAACATCATGCAATGTGCCAAGAGATATCATCCATGAAATGTATCAATCATATGCTTCTATCAACATGCCAACATGTGCATCTACCAATATGCCAACCATGTGCATCTACCAATGTGCCAACCATGTGCATCTACCAATATGCCAACCATGTGTCATATCATTCATGATATGTCTCCATCATGAACCAAGTACCATAACCATGTATCGAACAAATACCAATTTTTGTGCTAATCAAGTAATACCAATCAAACATATGCCATCTATGAGTGTACCAAACATGTATCACCACTTGTACCAAACAAGTACATCAACCATGCATCAACAAGCTATGACACCCCAATTATGTACAACATGACTATCAACTCACTCACCAACTACATGTCTCAATATGTAGCTCAACCACATGCAAAATGCATGCACCATGATATCCATATGCTTCCAATAATACATCATAAGATATATCAATGAAACTCAATTATGTACTAGCCATGTACCCCAACATATTATTTTACATAATCCAATAGATGAGCATTTGATCAACATCAATCCATACTCATGGGTTAGTTCCATGCACCCAAGATTTATTTTATATCACAACCTTGTGTGATCTAACTTAAAACCATGAAAATCTGCAGAAAATAGTGTCAGAACCTGCAATAAACAATGTCAGACCCTGCAACACAAAGTTATACCATCACATCAAGCTGCAACCCCCGTGCATAGCCCTTTTCCTTAGGATTCACCACATATATGTGTCCTGCTGCACAACAAAGTGCGTGTGTACGTGACCTATACAAGGTCATCCTGCGTATGTACGCGACTGATATCACTGTCACCTGCATATGCCTTAGTAGATGACACTTTTGAACTTCCCTTTAGTATTCCATTATGATCTAACTGCTCTGTCTTCTTCACCCACTTCTGTAGATGACCTTTCTCCTCAGAACTTGAGCTCTAAGCATCCATCCTTTCAAAGATGTCTCCCTTTCTTACTTCATTCCTTCTTCTAGCCATGATATGTGAAGTCCTTATCATGGACATTCTTCTTGTGTTCCAACACTTCTAGGATTTGTGGCCAAATCCACTACAACTGTAGCATCTCATGGTGTTACAGTGAACAACAATATGTCCTACTTGATCACATCTCCAACACCTCATATAGAATCTTCCATTATATCTCTTTTCATAAGATCTACATTCAAAAGATTTGTTACCATATCTATTACATGAATAACAATGCCCATGAAAAATACTTTCGTACCTTTGCTTTGGTGTCCCAAAAGTAGTTTCTTGATGTCTTCCTTGCTTTGTTCTTTTGAAATCTTCTTTGTCTTGTGTAGATGGTTGTTTTGCAACATTGTCTTCCTTCTTTGATGGACTTACCTCATGCTTCTTTGAGGTGCTTGCTTCAGCATGTGTATCTTCTCCTTTGTATCCAAGACCTGATTTATCACATGGTGATCTTTGACTTTCCAATATCTCATCCAAGATTTGTGAGCTATTCAAGAATTTGTTTGACTTGTCTACCTTCTTTCTAAGGTCAACAATTTCAGCTTCTAACTTACAACATGCCTCTTCCTTTTCATTTATTTGAATCTTCAATATTCTGTTGGCTTCTTCAATTTGGGTCTTGAGATGAACGATGGTTTCAAAACTTTTGTTAATCTCATCATCTACATTCATATCTTCTTTTCCATTCTTTAGTCTTGTGATTTCTTCTTCCTTTTCTTCTAATTGAGTCTTATTGCTCTCTTCTTGTTCCTTGATCATTTATTTTAACTTCAAGATGTGCCTTAGACTTCTCCTAAGAAACTTCTTAGTGTTATCTGAAAGATAGTTATAGTCTATGTAATAATGATCACTTCTATATCTATATAAACCCTCTTCAACTACCTTTTGAAGTTTTAATAGATTTTCTTATATTCTTTTCATAGGATAAATACCATCAAACTTTACACAAACTATTCCTACATCTTCTTCTTCACTTGTAGAGAAAAATTCATCATCATCATTGCAATCAAGGGTTTTTGAGGGTTCTTTGCCTTCATTTGAAATATCTTCACGATCTTCCTTTTTTCCAACATCAACACATAATTCTTTGCCTTCATTTGAAATGTCTTCAAGATCTTTCTTTGTGCTATCATCACTTGATTATTTATCTTCAATTGAAATGTTTTCAAAATCGCATTTGGAAATAATGCATTCAAGAGTTTTTGGAGATTCTTTAACTTTAGTGATCTTGATGGAGTGATCTTCAACATCTTCTTTATCCTTATTGCTTTGATATGTTTCCTCTAGCTTTAGCCATAGATCCTTGGCGGAAGTGCATTGTCCCATGCTCTCTTTGATAGGTCTTGAGAGTCCACTAAGAATGGTCTTGAGAGCCAATGCATCATTCTTCTTTCCTTCCCTTTGAGCTACAAACTTTGACTTGTTCTTCAACAGACCTGATCCACCAATGCCTGCCTTCCAAATAGATTCTCCCATTGTCTTCAAATACACTCTCATCTCTATTCTCCAAGTAGAATAGTTTTCCTCATCAAGGATTGGAACTTCATCATCCATTTGTGTGTCTATGGATCTCCTTCAAGCTTGTTAAGGATTTTAGTGAAGGCCCGCTCTGATACCAATTGTTGAACACACCTACCACACTTAGAGGGGGGGTGAATGAGTGTGGGGATCTTTTACACAAAAATTCCCTCTTACACAAAACTCCTTAATTAACATACAACATTTATTCAGTACCCATTGCTTTCATTTATAACCAGTTAGATGTGAACATATATCAGCAATATATCATCAACAAGTCATCATCACAAGGAACACAAATGACACAAGATGTATGTACAATGTTTATTTTTATTATGGAAAACAATCCGGGGGTTTATCAACAACAACTGAATAGAGTACAACTCTACACAAGCACCATCTCTATAATGCAAGACTCGGCTTACACCCTCAGAACCAACTGAGATGAGGCAAAAATCCTCAACAGATATCAATTTGTCAATAGGTACGCGACCTGTCAGTAGTGCAGCCCGTGTGTGTACACGCTCTGTCTCACTATAGTATGCATATGCACGCGTCCAGTGTATACACCAGCCTGTGTATACCTTCTGAGTTGTTTAGTTTTTATCCTTCAATATCAACTCATTACATATACAACCAATATATCATTATGTTCTATCTTTGACTGTCCAATCTGACCACCAGCCAGTCACAACATATTCAAGCTCTCCAATCGCTTGCTCATGCTCCACAATAGATCAATATGAATGCTATCTCAAACATGTATAAACATCTAGTATACCATAGCAATCATGTCACTACGGAATCAAAGAGTACTACTCACTCCATCAACCAATCAACCAAACTAAACCACATCATAGAAGCCATACCAAGAATTCCCTAAGCATTCACAACACATCAAACAATAGTATCCATCAAGAAAATAATGTAACCATACCAATGTCTCAGTGATAGATCTGAGCCCATAGAATGCATATCTGGAACCTACCTCATCATCCAAGAGCTTGGCACCAGCTCAAACACAAATCTCCATGATTTTATCCACTATATGTTCCCTATACATAGTCAGACCATGTACACACTCACCCTATACACAGCCAACCCACGTATACCTTCAATGTACATGCACCCTATACATAGATAGCCCGCGTGTGCAACAGAAAATACGGTTTTCTGTGAATCCGAGAATTTTTCAGTCAAGATCTCCGACATTGCTGAAACTTTGATGAATCCATGAGATCCTCCTCTCGCTCTCTTCCTCATAATAGATCTTCAATAATGCTCAAGAGATCCACACCAATATGCTCAAGAAAGAGCTCTCCATCAATACTCCAAAAGATATTCTCACAAGAAGCTCTCCATTGATCCACAAAAAAGGATGTTTAGCAAGAGTCCATAGCTATCTTATTTATACTTTCATCCTCTAGGTCACTTAACCCATTTCTAGGTTACTTAACCTATTTTCCTTATTTTAGGGTTAACCACTTTCCATAAATAGAAAGTTCTCCAATATTTATCATTTAAATATTCCTTCTTGATTTTGTCACCTTATTTTATCATTTAAATCATCTTTCTTGATTTTGTCACTTCTCTTTATTATTTAAATAATGATTTCTTCTTTTAGGTCACTTTGACTTCTTTGACCTTGGGGTCTTCAAGCCTTCATATGGGGGTCCTTCAACTTTGTAGAGCCATAAATCTCAAACCGTGAGGAGTTATGTGACATTCCACATACCACCGGAAATGGCATGACAAGAACTATCAATCTAGGATAGTTTCACCAACAACTTCATTGATCTTAATATCATTATTCCACACACATGGGTCCTCCAACCATTCTTCTAGGATAACTCAATCTGCAAAGTGTCTTCCCGTGAGGGCTTTCACCATAAGGGAACCACTTTGGAGTTCATCCATTTGTGCACCTTATCAATCATGATAAGACAATAATGAGTCATCTTTTCATCAAACAAACTATGCATCATCATGTATCAATGACAACTCATTGATCCATATTCATCTATGCATCATATCAATGATTCATCTTTATGAATTGGTTTCCACTTTGACATCTATCATTCTCATCAAGGACAATACATATACATTGTTCATCAATCATCAATCAATCAATTACTTGACATCAATCAATAAAACCATTTTCATCAATGACACATGATTCAACAATCTCCCAAATAATCAAACCATTGGCATCAATGAAAACATGATCCAACAATTTAGAGGTGTTTATCCATCCTTGATAGTATGTGTATTCTTGTATGTTTGTGAATTAAGTTTCATGGTTGATAAAGGATATCTTGCAGAGTCAAATTGGAAATAGTTCGTGGCAAGCTGATCCGTATTATTAATTTCAATTTTACTTTACTTTCAGAGTCTTTTTGTATGGTGTTCATCGGGGATATCTAATTCAAACTTTGGTCCATGCCCTCGCAGGGGTTTTTTAAAGAGATTTTTTTTTTATATCTCATAGTGAAATCAAATCATATTGTTATTATGTCTAATATATGTGTATTTGTGACTTGGTTACTTTTCACTTTTCATATCCATGTTTACTTTATCGCAAAATCTGTGTACATTCCAGAATTTTTTTTTTGCAACATATTTAAACTATAAATTAGCCTCAATCCTTGTAATTAATACTTGCGGATTGAGAGAAGATTTTGAGGCTATAAAACCCCAGGTGAAATTCCAAACTAACTTTTCCTAGCTAGTCAAGATCTGAAAATGATTGAGTAAGGTAATTCATACCGTTTCCTCAACAGACACGTCCACTTGTTCTCAGCCACAAGAACGTCACTCTCAACAAATCAAATCAACTAAGTCCATAGAAGTAGCATTTGGAGAGCCATCTCATGTCGACTCAACTAATTCCATAGGAGTCAGACATGAGACCATCTCAAGTCGTCTCAACTCAGTCCAGAGTAGTATGACACACCCATCACATGGGCTCTCTCACAGACTTCTCAACTCAATCCATAGGAGAACGATCTGGAGAATGTATCATGAAGCTACAATAAACAACACTCCCTCTCAGCTAGGGAGGCATTCTCCACCAGGCCAAGTCTCTCATGAAAGTACTCGAACTTCATCCTGGCAAGCGGTTTGGTGAAGACATCTGCAACTTTCTCGTGTGTAGAAAGGTATTGCACATGTACTGCTTTCGTCTACACCATATCTCTGATGTAATGGTATTTTATCTCAATGTGTTTTGATTTATCGTGAAACACAGGATTCTCAGAGAGCTTCACACAACTCTGGTTATCACAATGGATAACGGTGGAATTCATCTCATGACCAAATAAATATGCACAGATCTTGTGAAGCCACACTTCTTCACGGAATGCCACACATAATGGAATGTACTCTTCTTCTGCGGTACTCAAAGCCACATAATTCTATTTCCTGCTGCACCAGGAAATCATGGCATATCCCAAAGTAAAACAACAACTGAATGTGCTCTTCCATCCCACTACGCTCTCTGCCCAATCTGCATCGGCATATCCCTACAATATCATGTCTACACCAGAGGAATATCTCAGGCCATACCCAACTGTGCCTCATAGATATCTCAACACATGCTTCGTTGCTATCCAGTGTGTCTATCTCAGTTGGCTCATAAATTGACTGAGTACACTCATTGCATAGCATATATCAGGTCTGGTGTTAATCAAATACATCAATGATCTAATCAGTTGTCTATAAATATGTGGATCAATATCGCATGAATCAGAAGAAGCCTCGTTCATCCTCTTCAAATTCATCACCATCGGTGTAGGCATGGATCTACATTCTATCATACGAATTTCTTTAATATCGCGACTGTATATTTTCCTTGTCTCAGTAAATTATCATCATTCCTATGACATACTTCTATTCCCAAGAAGTAGTGCATCATACCAAGGTCCTTCATCTCGAATTCAAAAGTCAATGCACGCTTGCATTCAACAATAAGACTTTCTAAACCAGTGAGGAATAAGTCATCAACGTACAAGACCAAAATCAGGCACTCGTCACCAACAATATGGTAGTATAGGTTGGGATCAACAATACTCTTATTGAATCCCAAACTCATCAAGTATCCATCAATATTCTCATACTAAGCATGAGGTGACTGCTTTAGTCCATACAGGGATTTCTTCAACCTGCACACATGAGACTTCTGCTCATGTATCACGAATCCATCTGTATGCTCAATGTAAACTTGTTCATCAATCTCACAATTGAGAAAGGTTGTCTTTACATCCATATGATGTAGTTTCCAGCCCATGGATGCCGCAAGAGAAATAATCGTATGGATGGAAGTGTATCAGGAAACATGAGAAAATGTCTTCTCATAATCAATTTCCTCCACCTGAGAGAATCCTCTAGCCCCAAATATCGCTTTGTACTTATTGACACTTCCATTAGCTGCATTTTTTATCTTATAGATCCACTTGGAAGTCACCACATACTTCCCTTCCGGTCTCAGAACAATATCCCACACATAATTATTCATGATAGACCGATACTCTTCGGTCATGGCATCTTGCCAAACCTGTTGACCTACTGCTTCTCCATGACAAGAAGGATCAGTATCAATGATGTGGATCATAGATGAAATATAGCTTGAAAATATTTGTGGTCTCTTTCTCTCTCGGAATGTACCATGAGGATTTGCATGCCCCTCTACCTCTTGCAGAGTCTGGCAAACCCAAGCAAGCCTATTATGGCCTACTGCAATGTCTCTGGGAACATCAACTGGAGCTATGGGATCAACTGGATCAACTGGATTAGTAAATGTCTCCCTTTGAACTGATGAAGGGAGAGAAGGTATTGTCTCTTCCTTCTTCTCACTGTCAATCTCCATATGATATTCTCTAGATCTTTGGAAGGGCATATCTTCCTCAAAAGTGGCATCTCTGCTAACCTCGATCTGTCTCTAACTAGGGATGTGTATCCGATGTTCCTTCGAAGATTCACTGTACCCCATAAATGTACCCTTTCTTCTGGAAGGGTCTAGCTTGGTCCTCTTCTCCTTGGGTACATGAAAGTATATTGGACACCCAAATATCCTGAAGTTTCAACCTTAGGTTTCACTCCGGTGAAAGATTCTTCAGGAGTCATGTTCTTCAAAATCTTATGAGGACTCCTATTATGAACGTACACTATTGTCATGGATGCATATTCCCACAAAATCATAAGTAGATTCTGATCATGTATCATTGCTTTGGTTGCCTCAATAATGGTTTTGTTCTTCCTCTCTGGAACTCCATTATGTTGAGGGTTATAAGGAACGATGTACTCCCTCTTGATCCCTGCATCAATACAAAAATCACTAAAATCCCTGGAGGTGCACTCTCCTCCATTATCTGATCTCAACACCTTGATCCTCCTCCTGATTAGGTTCTCAACCTGAGCTTTAAACTCTTGAAATATCGCAAGGACTCCATCCTTGGTCTTCAAGAAGTAAATCCATGTCTTTCGAGAGTGATCATCGATGAAGAGCACATAGTACAAATATTCATTCAAGGAAGCAACAATCATGGATCCAAAAACATATGAATGTATCAAGTCCAAGATCCCCTTGGATCTGCTATCACTATTCAAGAAGGACCCCTTGACATTATTTCCAAGAGCACAACCTATGAAAATTCCATTATGTTGAACATGAATCTATGGAAGGCTTGTCACCATATTCCCCATAGAGGGAAGGGCTCTATAATGTAAATGATTAAGTCTCCTATTCCATAGCGTGTTGAAGATGATAGTATCATGTAGGGCATGGAATGGTCGAACAATCAATCTGTACAAATCATTTTCTCGAACACCA
Organism: Picea sitchensis; assembly: GCA_010110895.2. Lineage (NCBI taxonomy): Eukaryota > Viridiplantae > Streptophyta > Pinopsida > Pinales > Pinaceae > Picea > Picea sitchensis. The sequence goes on along the minus strand of SNQJ01S0011264.1, from coordinate 63,163 downwards.
ATCACCCGGGAAGAATCCATGTGTGAGTTCTTGTGACATGAAAGAAATTTTCCTTCAAAGAAGGTAACCTTGTAGCTTTTATCCTCTAAGGAAAAAACAAATACAAGGTTCCTTTTCATCCCAGGTATATATAGTACCTCACTCAACTGAAGTGGTATGTCAGAATCTAGTTGGAAAGTAGAAGTTCCAAATTCTTTCACAGTATATCTGGAATTATCTCCAAGTAAAACATGTAGATGAGACTCTTTCTCAAAAAGGTCTATAAGATGTTCTCTTTATCCATTCATGTGTTTGGAAGTACCACTATCAATTAACCAAATATCACTATCTGTAGGAACTGTACCTGAGAGTGTTGATATGAAGAAGAATGCTTCATCTTTTGTGTCTTCATCTCTCTGATGTGGTTCTAGATCAACATCGACAGTGGATGCAAGTTTTCTTCCTTTCTTCCTAGTAGGAAAATTTCTCGCAATGTGTCCATACTTGTCACATCTAAAACATTGAATCCTTGATATGTCTTTTCTCTGTTCATGACTTGGAGCTGCTGAAGTTTTATTTTCTTTGAATGATTTTTTTAAACTTCTTCTATATATTCTTCCTCTCTTTGCATGAGAAGCAAGATCTTGATTGTCATCATGATGGGAGTCTTTCACTCCTCTAGCTATAAGTCTATTTTCTTCCTAGGTGCAGTCTATCCATAGATGATCAAACTCAAGTAGATCTTCTCTTCCACTGTTAATTTGAAGAAATGGTTCCCAATGTCTTGGAAGAGAATTGAGAGTAGTCATGACAAGTTCTTTGTTTGTTATGGTTTCTCTAATGGCACCTAGTTGATCTCTTATCTCTGAGATCCTCATGAAGAAGGTGGCGATGGTGTCAGCTTTTTTCATCTTGATATTTTGAAGTTGGTGCTTCAATGTAAGAGCTTTGTTTGTGTTGTTTCTCTCAAACATCCTCTTCAATGCATCATACATTTCATAATTTTTTTTCAAGGTAGAAATACGTGGTAGTAGATGATCTCTCACTGAATAGATTATTATCTTCCTTGCTTTGACGTCATTTGCCTTCCAATCATCCTTCTCTTCATCGGTAGTTATTTCTGGTAGAGTCTTTTCTACCAAACTCAATAGGTCATCCTCTTCTAGAGTGATTTGTAGTCTTGATTTCTAGGATTTGAAGTTGATCCATCACGCCTATCTTCCACCAAATTTTTGTTCCTCATGGTTTGTAGATTCTTCACAAACCCTAATGGCTAGGATAGGAAACCTAATGGATAGGCTAGGCTAGCAACCTCAGGTTTTTTTGGACTTATGACTGCCAACAATAAGCCTTTAGAAAGTCAAAAGAACCCTGGTGAGTTGCAAAAATCCTTCAAATGAGTTGCAGAAACCTTAGAAACCCTAAGGGCCAAAAATCAAAACTTTTGTGATTTTGAGTCTGAGAGTTGTTGGAGGTGAGATGAAGGAGTTTTTACACTCCTATGCAAAATTTATCCCCAACATTCAAGTGGAAGGTGAAAAAAATGGTAAAAGAAGGAGGGTCATTTTTGCAGTTGCATCAAGAAGGTGACGACTGGCTTTTCAATGGCTCTTTAGGAACTCTTCTCTGATACCATGTTGAATTTTAATGCTTAGGTCATGCACATGTTGTTTATTTCAATTTATCATGTACTTGAACCAAAAACAATGCAACAATACCATACACAAGTACTGCAGTAACCAAGATCACAAGAAGAATAACTATGCACAAGAACACAAGAGTTTATCCTGGGAAAACCCTTCTCAATCAAGGGAAAAACCCAACAATCCTTTGCTATAGAGTCAAGAGAATATCCCCCTCACCATGAACCTTAGAGCACACAAAAGGGTTCTCCTTGACCTAGAAATTTGTGCCTAAGATAAGTGTGCACTTCAGCCATACACTTAGCTTGAGAGATGTTACAATGAAGTGTGTGTGTGTGTGTGAGTGATCCACAATGGGGATCTACTCTTATTTATAAAAGACCTAGAAAATCAAAAGGATGTGTTTATTGGCACAATAGGGACGACCTCTTCAACTAAATAATATAATTAATCATTACATAATATTAATTATCTTTTACATGGTGGGCCCGACTTGTACCCTTTACAACACAAATTAGGGTTACAATAGATCTTACTCTCAGACAATATAGCAAGGGATCCACACATCCTCTAGTGCTCAGCCACTAGAGACACGCCCACCTATGCTCAGCCACAGGGACATCACTCTCAATATATCAACTCAACTAATTCCATAGGAGTACCATATAGAGAGCCATCTCATGTCAACTCAACTAAGTCCATAGGAGTCAGACAAGAGACCATCTCAAGTCATCTCAACTCAGTCCAGAGGAGCACGACAAGAGACCACACATCATCTCAAATCAGTCTGGAGGAGTATGATACACCCATCACATGGGATCTCTCACAGATGTCTCAACTCATTCCATAGGAGAACGATCTGGAGAATGTCTCATGAAGCTGCAATCAACAAAAAAAAAATTGATGGTTATGATATATATATATATATATATATATATCATATGGTTTTAACCATATGTTTAAACAAATAACCAAATGTTGAGGTATGTTGTGGTCGATAGGGTTCGAACCCCCGACCCACCACATATAGAACTATGCTTTAAGCAACTCGCCTATAGTTCAGGTTTGGTTACAAAAATCCAACTTGTATCTAATATATGCCATGAATTTAGGGATATAGTCAGAGTCTTGTGCCTATTTAATGGCACACACCCCAAGAATGTACACACACATTCCAATGTGGGAAAAAATACTGAGACACAATTTAATGCATATTTTTCCTCGTAATGTGTGCCAAGGGTACAAGGAACTAGAGGTAACACTGTAAAGCGCGCTGAGGGGTACCTTGATGAAATTTCATGTATTTAATATCAATTTTTCATGATATTTTGATAGGAATTCAATGGTGTAATCCATTTCTTGATTTGAGCAGCGTATTTTCAGAGTGTCTTCAAAATTGTGTTTTTGTAAGCCTATATTGTAATGTAATTTGGAATTTTGAAATGATGAAGAAAAGTCATGCTATTTAAAGGGACTGTGAAGATGCAATGATGTATGTCAATTACATGTGTATTTGATTTATTTTATTTTTTGTTGTATTATCTCATTTACATTTCAAGTTATTCATCATTTTATGGGTTTATGAACAAGTAAGACATTCACATGATATTTTGAAAATAGTCGAGCGATCTTCATTTAACGAATCTAGTCGATGTTTAAGTGTATGTAAGAATTAATTGACATCTAAGAATTTTAGGGATGAATTGGTATTAGAGTTTTATTGATATTTCGAATCAAGTTGGTCGTATAACTCGTTTTGTATTTTCATATCATGTGGTATCAGAGCTAGTTTTGACGTTTATTTGCAAGTGAATTCTTACTCCAAAATCTAAGCTTGGTGAAGGATTGTTGAATAGTATATTCCTGAGATTGGTTAGAGGCATGCATTTCAAAGCAAGAAATGGCTTCAACAAAATACATGGATTCTTCTAATCCAAATCCTTTCGGTATTGGAGATGCATTATTTTCTACATTCATGGCAATGAAGGCCATGTTGCAAATGTATGAGGATCAAAAGAAGGCCAAGAGAACTGGTGGTAAAATAAAAAGGAAGCCACATAAATTTGAGAAGCAGTCGAAGGGTAAACAAAGGAATAAGCATACATGTTCTAATTGCAAGAAGAAAGGACATGAGGAGGAAAATTGTTGGAAGTTGCATCCAGAATTGAAACCAAAATGGGATCATCCTAGAAAGGGTAAAAATAAGAACACGGCCATAGTGCAGTATCTTGGATCAGATTATGAGGATGAAACCAATGTTTTCTTTTTTTAGTAAAAATAATAGGACCTGCTATATTATCATTTCCAAGTTACAATGATTGTTTGCGATGCCAGCTGTCCCGCCTAAACAGGAAACCGAGACAGCTAGGCATCCTGTGCCATGTGTTTCCCAGTGAACAAAATTTACAAAGTTCTGTCCTGCCTGAAGGAAACCAGGACTGCCACAATTAAGTTTAAATTGTATGCCATAACTAGTTAAAAAATAACTAAGATCTAACTGGGCCAAAGTCTAGTTCAGAAACAGAAAAAGAAATTCCTAACCAAGAGTATCAGTGAACCTTTTAGCCTATGCATTCGTCCTCATCCCCAAGCTTGCGCCAACCTGTCGGAAGCACGTAGGTCTGCGCGCACGTTGGACACTACCTCTTTGGAAGGGTTCTGGAGTGAGCCGCAAATAGCATGTCAAGTCGTTGATCAATACGGGCGAGGCGAAAGACCTGGTCATTCAGCAGACTCCTCAAATCGAAGATGAGAGCAAGGTACCCTGAGTCGATGGATAATTGTTGGTCCTGCCAGTGGCTGTCGACGGAGGCTGCAGGAATGGGTCCTGTTGCACCCTCACTTGCATGTGTTGGTCAGTTGGCAAACTAGGTCACTACCTCCATAGGTGCACCCGTTGGTGAGTCTCTATTCCCCTGGGTGCGGGACAGGGTCTCTTCTTCGACATAACAAGTGGTGAAATGCTCCTCTAGATTATTGGCTTTGGGACCAGGCGGATTGCCCGTAGGCAGAGGCTTGGCGTGTGAGCCAAAATATGTGGGTGGATTCCAATTGTTCGGGACTGTGAACAAAGGGAGCTTGGGATAGCTCTGCATGGCGTCCTCCAAGGTAATCTCTTCCATGTACGCCATTGGAGGCGTTCGTGGTATTTTGCGCCTTCGAATGGACGCCATGGCCAACGCCTGCTCAAATTTCTTATGTCTTTGGCATCGAGATTCAGCGGTGTACCACGTGGTACCCCTGCATGGTTTACCTCTAGCTCTGGGCATGGTGGAGACCCTGGAGGTGACCAGGGTTCCTTGCAATGGGAATGCTCTGCTCCAGAGCTTCAACGAGGCATCAAACTGCTGCTCCGGTGGAATGAACTGTTGTTGCTCCGAAGGAATGAACACTGCGGTGGTCGAATGTTGCTCGGCTTTGTCAATTCGGGTGATAAGGAGGAGGGACACCGCGAATTCCATAGCCATTAAGGCTTGTTGTTGAGTGCGCTGGTGCCCTGTACCATTCACTTGCGTGAGGGGGCTCATCGGCTGGTTATGGTTGTGCATATTCATGCTCGGTTAATGACTGAGTGGATGGTCACCGGTGGATGCATTAATACTGCATCTCGGCGTTGTCCCGCGTGGCTCTGGCTTTCTACGTGGCACCCCATCCGGGGAGGATGAAACCAATGTTACAACTATGGGAATTGAAGGTAAATTTTCAGTTGCAAGTTTGAGTTCATGTACTTCTTCTAAAAATTCTATAGACATCCTTGATGGAAGGAAAAGAAAATAATTGTTTCATTTACGATTTATCTCAAAGAACACTAATATTGATACACTTGTTGATAGTGGATCACAAGTGAATCTTATTTCAGAGAAATTTGTTCATAAGTTGGGATTGGAAACTAGGCCTCATCCAAGATGATATACTTTGGGTTGGATATGTTAATATGCCCAAGTACAGGTAACTAAGAAATTCAAGTTACAATTTTCATTCACATCTAGTTTCATTGATGAGGTAGAGTTAGATGTTGTTCCACTCGACATTTGTGGGATGGGTTTGGGAAGTCCATACTTGTATGATAGGAAGGCCATTTTCTATAGGGAACATAATAAGTATCATATCTTCAAGGATGGGATTGATTTCATTGTGAGAGCTCATCATATGAAGACTAATTTGGCAGTTGTCACTATAAGGCACATGCTAGCTAATGCTAGTATCCAGGATCTAGATTTACAACCTATGATTGAAAGAAGAACAAGACTTTTGGTTGATGTTGTTCCTTTTAAGAAGGGCAGATATGTTGATGGTTCATTCTCTTTCACATCGGTATATTTAGGGTTTTTTCAGTTTATTACTAATCAATGGAATATGGTTGGCTACTACAACAATAAATGGTGGAGTTTGTGAATTTAGTGGAATGGTTAACTTGATCAAAAATATTGTTTGAGCCTTCATTATGGTTTTGATGAGTCAGGTTATTGTTATCCAAGAAGGATGGATGTATGTTACTGGAAAAGTGAGGTGACAGTGTCCTGTTGAGAACTCAACACACCCTAAAAAGGTTTATGTCAATTTTTTACTTTTTGGGTACCACTCGATCTTTCAAACTGTCTGATTGCGCTTCAGTATGAAACCGTTTCCTGTGCTTATCATTTATGTTTTCATGTTGAATCATTTAAAGTCTTCTTGAACATGTGAAAATCATCTCAAATTTAAAAGGGACTAACATTTACTTAAGGAATCGACAATCTAAAGTTTTCCCCAACTCGCTTAGGAAATTTGGCATCAGGAAAGATTAAAAGTGGCGAAAATCGCTTGAGAAAACCAAAACAGTTAAGCATCGAATTTCACCGGTGTCGACAAAAGGTGGTCTCTCGTCTCCGAGAATAAGCTTCAGTAAATATATTACCGAAGACAGATCTGTTCGGCATCGACAGAAGATTAAAAGAATAAGCGTCATGTGAGGTAAAGATGACATCACTGATCACCGACTGTCGAAATGTTTTCGGCGTCGGAGATTTATGAAGGTGATAACCCACAAATAAACTACACATTCGAACTATTGTTGATCGTCGATCCCCGATACCTTTTGACATCGGAGGTTGTCTCAGGAGGGCACCAACGGAAAAGTACACAAGGATATCACCAATCCTCGATCTGTCCACCAGAGAGACATGACGTGATGAGACGTTTCATCCGTAAGATATGTTAGGTATGACACATTTAAAATGTTAGTTAATTTGTGGATCGTGCATTAGTTGCTAATTCATGCGCAAATCAAACGAGACCATTTAAGCCTGTCGATAAAATGCATCTCCCTTCGCGCCTCTGCCATCAACCAAGTTATAATTTATTTGCAGATATTCGACAGTAGTTTGTTTTGAATTGCATTCATTACTCATATTAACTGATTGATACGAATGATAGGATCTCTCCCGTTATATTCTTTTGAGTAATTATGTATGAACCTATTCTATGCGGCAAGGCTTTAAGAGCACACAGAGGAGCAATGCTAGCAATCTAGAGAAGGATTTCAAGTTTTAGTGAGTATTAAACAACAATTTTAGCAAGACTTATAGGTATGTATCGACTTATGGTGTTTTATGCTTCATTTCATATGTTTCCACCCAACGCTACTCTGTACGCAAGTTTAAAGGACCATTTTCAGTTTCAGGAATGATGCCTCTAAAGAAACCCACCACTAGGAAATCCCCAAGAGAGCCAAAGCTACAAGAACCAGAGGTGGGAGAAGGTTCCTCCCCAGCAGTTGCAAGGTAATTGGAATTCACTTCAAAACCGGTGCTCGTCATTAAGACAACCACCAAGAAGGTCTTCATCTATCCCCCGACCTTTGGAGACACAAAGACGAAAATTGGGGCCAAAACAGTATTCCCTTGCTGGGAATAATTGTTTAAGAAAATAAAGAAGGAATAAACCCTCAAGTATACCCCGCATAGCGATCCTGATACGAGAAGACTTGATGATAAAGTTCTCTCGAATGTCCGCAAGGCCTATTTGCACATGGTGGCAAGCAGGACTCCGGTATTTCCCTCCATCGAACTCTTGAAATGGCTTATTGATCACACTAATGCACATAGGTGTTTAATTAACGATGACAATGGCAGATGCGTCGGGGTTTTCCTCCCAATAGAAGTTCAGAGTTACTACAAACTCAGGGAACTGGAGGAACGTTTAAGCACTGAATTTGTTTTGAGTTTCTATCAGAAGCATGACACCAACAAGATTATCGCATCTTGGTGGAGAGAAGATAAAAAGTTCACCAACTGAACCTCCAGTTGGTACCCAATGGCTAACCTGAGGGAGACGTATATATACCTAATGGCTCTCCTCTGTAGATTACATGGGGAGAAAGATTGCTCCCAGTTTGCAAAGGATTGGATGCCTCTAGCTTATACGGTAGCCATTTTAGGCACAAGCTTCAATTGGGTTTCCATCATATCCAAATAGCTAAGCACTTGCATACGAAAATCCCAGACGCCGAAAGAGGGAGAAACCTTTTCCTTCTACATGGCCTCATATCTATTGGACGTCATCTGTGCCAGGAACGTTTTTTCGGAATGAACTTAAACTGGAACTCCTCCGAGCTCCCATTCCATGTATACTTCAACATCTTATGGGAAAATAGGTAAAATAAATCCTTTTCTCTTATCTGTGACTAGTTTATTGCACGCAATTATTCCTTGTTGTTCAAGAAAGAGTGCCCAAGGTTGTCGGATGAAACAAAAAAAGTTGTATCGAAAGTAGGTCACTGGTATCTAGATGAGCGCCAGACCTACATCAGGGATTTCGACGCCACAAGGGCACCCCATCTGTTACCCATATATGTCCCCGATCGACTAGTGTTAGGGAAAATTTGTTGTCAGACCATTCTGCAAGGCTATAATGCCACTTTAGTAAAATACAAGAAGCAAGCCTTCATACCTTATGGGTTTCATATTGGTTTCTACATGGTCAAGGACACCACACAGGCTAAGTAAGAAGGGCTAAGTCAATTGAAATTTTGATTCCAGATAGGTCATTTTCGCAAGAACGATCCTAAGGGTCTGGTCCTAAAACATGCATCACAGGTATCATCATGTTGGCCTTATGCCCATGATCGGTTTGAAGATGAAATTTTCACCAAAAATGCCCAAGACTAGAATGAGGTGGCGGTAAGGATGGTTGATCCTAAAACAACCAGAGTCAAGGCCATGAGTTGGGAGGAGAAAGTGATGTCCTTGGAGCAAACAACTCAAAAAATTCTCAGGACCCGAGAAGGAAGGGTAGCATCTGAACTGGGAAAAAAGGTGGGCGATCCCCAAGAAGCCATCGAAGAGACAGAAGTTTATCGGGATTCCTCGGTACAAATCAAGGATTACCCTGAGCTTCAAGTTGTACAGGGGATGGGGGACTTATGTGGCAGCAAGATTAGCTGCTAATGAAGTGGATGCAGGATAATCCAGACCTCATCATATCACCTAGGCTTCCAACCGATAGCCCAGAAGGAAGCCTGGTGTAGCCAAGCAACCCCGATTTTACAAACCTTGGTAACACCAATGGGTTAGATGACCCTGAATCTACAACATCGCCGGTCAATTCACCAGTAGGTAGGACGAATCAACCAAAGATAGGTCGGGTGTTAGTAGAAACATGCATGCCTAATCCTTTGAGAAATATTATAACTATATATAGTGACGATGAAAGCCCAGAGTCATATCACGACAACCTTGTGCATGTACAAGAGGAAAAAGGACCCGAGAAAACTTCTTCTCATGAGCCCAAAGTGAAAACAAAGGAGGTCCCGCAAAAGGAAACAAAAGCTGAAAGTGGCCTCGAAACAAAGGAACCCGACACATTGGAGACCGAAGCAGATCTGAAGGACAATCCCGAATTGGATGAGCCACAAAAAGAATCCCCATGAAAGGAAATCAACACTTTTGCGGCCAACGAGCAAGTAAGTAACAATTTTGTTCCCAACGTCACTATTCCACTCAATACTCAAACCCTCGATGAGTGACAGGTAGAGGTCGGGTCTTCGAGGCACAGCGAGGAAGTTCAAGAGCCCAATCTTGAACAAGTATACACCACCAATAACCTAGGAAACATACTCACATGGGGCGATCAACAAATACCTGAGCTGGTAGATGAGGTAGAAGATATCTATGTGATCTCCTATGATCGAAAGAGAAAGGCCATCGTTCAAAGGACTGCAAAGAAAAGAAATATCACATTGGATCACTCTGTCTTTGTTACTATAGAGGAGAACTTGATAAACACAGCAGACACCCGGACGACTAAAGTTATCGGCGTAGGGAAGGCACTCTTAGAGGCCACCCTGGACACGGCCAAAAGGGATGAAAAGGAGCTAATCGCTACCCTAAAGGAGCTAGAACACTTGCATCATCTGGACGAATACTATAAAGGCACCACGCAGACCACTGTGTACTTGAAAGGTGAGTTTGAAGAAGTTTACAACGTGTTCAAGAAAGAAAGACACCTTTTAACTGTGAATATAGCTGAGTTCCAGGAGGAAACTCTCATGGAACTCACAACATGCAAGGATATGGAACGATGGTATGAAAGGGCGCAACAAGTAGTGGAAAGAGTCAAGTACATTGGTGCAGTCCAATAGGGTCGAGACAAAGAATAACATGGCATTCAGATGGTAGGAAAAATTAGTCTTAATCGCATGAAGTGATCAGCCAAGTACTGGGCTAAGATGTCTCGGGACCCACATCGAGAAATCCAAGAGAAGTGAATCAAATGCGAGAAGCACTAGGATAAAATTAATAAAGTAATGAAGGATATTGGACTCCCCGAGTTCGACACCATCGACCTAATCGACGTAGTTGAGTCGCATGGCAAACAAAATTCGCTATGGACTGAAGATCTCACAAAGATGACTGACGTGAGGCCAAGGCAAGTGCAACGATTTGCACAGCATCCAATCAGAGCTTGAACCATGCTACAACAGTTGAACTCTAGTCTAGTGAAGTACCAAATGCATGCAATGGACTTCAGAGGAATACATGCAGCTCCAATGGAACAACACAAATTTCCATGGGCCCAAACTTGTGAAGATATGTTTATCAGTTGGTCTGAGCATGAGAGAAATCACCCTTTTCAAGAGATATCTCGGGCTGACTGTTAAAGAAACAGTTAGTATAGGATGCCACATGATGAATTTTGTTTTTCTTAAACTACACTTAGCCGTTAATTTCAGTTAAACTTTACATTATAAATAAAGATATTGACCAATTAGTTAAGGGTCGATGGTTGTTGCAAGAACTCTTTCTTTCTAGTTGTTAAGAATTATTTTGAATCTGCTATGAATTGAGAAGTCCTTCTGGACCAAAGACAAAGTTATTTTCATCAAATTCATGTGTGAGTGGATGTAGAGAAGAACTATTTCCTATCTCATTTCATGAATAGATGTAACAAGTAAGAGTTGTCCAATTTATTGTCAAGTTATCTGGTGCAATGCTTTGTTGTTCTTTTCTTTAATGATGAAGATGATGAATCGTTGTGTGATTATGTGATGAATGATTATGGTAGATGAATTATTTTGCTTGTCGTTATCTTATTGCATATGTGTATCCTTTATGATAATTAGTAGTCTCAGACAGTAATTGGATGCTCACATGGTTAACGTATTAGTACTAGGTCTGTGGTATAGAATTGTCATTTGCATATTTGAGTAGCAGGTTATCCCAAGCTCAGCCTCTTCCCCAATAGTTATAACTTAATTCTGTTTTTTTTTCAAGTTGGTTTATACCAACTTACACCTCACATCAGTCCCGTCCAAGAGAAAATACAAAAAGAGATAGTCTAAACTGAAGGAAGAGCCTTCACAAAAAAATGTTAAAGCCCATCGATTATTTGGTCGGATCGCAAGATCTGGAGAACCATTCCATTCCAAACACTGCAGAGTCTAATTGGCCCTCGATGGTGGGTTTGGTTCCTACTATTGAACTAGGGATTTAAGACCCATCAACAGAATTGGCGCTAGAAGGAGGGCCTAAGAATGAATGGCTAAATATGTATTTTATAATATATCATTTCAAACAACCTAAAGATTCATAACAACCCACATGCATGGCTATTCATTCCCAAGACATCCCACACACGCTGAGTACTCTTGGAACGAGTAACTCACCCCAGCCTGAGGAAGAACCTTTTCACCCTGAAATACCTTATGCTCTTCCTCACGAGGAAGTAAATCAATTCAGAAGAATCACAAGAGCCTACGCCCGGAAGATCGGTGTGTTGTCCTTAGCTCCCATACTCCCTCGAAGAAAAAAACAAAGCAGACCCATGGTTAGTACTCTCGATGAGGTTTTTGTACACTCGGTAGAAGACTTAATACATTTCGTGATTACCAAAATCCAAGAACCTTTTGATTTGATACCCAAAACACCAGCTGACGACGTCTCTGAACCAAACGATTTCCCAAAAGAAGAAGAGTTTAACTCAGAGTCTAAAGATATGGAAGGAAACAACGACCATAATGATGAAAGGGGGAACCCACCTCTGAAAAATCAACCCTGGTAAGCCAAAGACGCTTTGGCCCTCCCGGGACCAGTCCATAACCTTCCCCGACATCCAGAGAAGTTGATGCCTTTGTTCGATCCCGAAACCTCTAGATTGCCTGAAGATCATATCAAGAAATTTATACTAGCAATCAAACTTATGAACGTCCAACATGAAGACATAGTTTGAAGGTTTTAACCTACACGTTTGAAAATTCATCTTCCACGTGGTATTTCAATCTGCCAGTAGGATCTATAACTAGCTGGACCAAGTTTCAAAAAGACTTTCTAGATAAATTTGTAGAGGAAACTACTACGAGAGATATGATGGCTGAGTTATTCACCGCCACCATGAGTTCGAAAGAAAGAGTCAAATATTCACGACCATCTTAAACAAGTTTCATCTTGAAGTGAAACCAACCCAGGAATTGCAAATCCAGGTTTACGCTAATGCGCTCCCGATTTCTATTTCTATGTTTGTAAAAAGAGTCGCCAAGCAATCCCTAGCTGAAAATTTTGAAGAAGCCAAAATGATAGAATTCCAGATGAAAAGGTGTAAAGAGGGCCAGGTCTCTCTAGTTAAGAAAGAAGCTCAGCCTCCTCCTAGGAGAGGACTCCTTTTGGCTAGACCGTCAGGGAAACAAACAGAGTAGACTCCTGATAAGGGTAATAGAGACAGAGAGTACCTACAACACATGGTTAAGAAATTATCAAACAATATCATAGACATGAAGAGGAATGCGGGGGAGGGAAAACAAAGCCAAAGGCCCTACAAACCTTTCTTCAAGAGGAACCCACCATTCAAGAAAATTGAACCTCCCCCAGCTAACTTAAATATTGATCTAGGTAATGTTGCATATGATTCTTTCTGTACTTATCACCAAGAAAACCACTCTGAAAGAGACTGTCCTCAATGGGTGCATGCCATGAATTTGATGGCCAATTGGTTTCTAGATGAAGTCTCCCCAACCGAACAGCCAAGCAGTTCAGCTATGAATATTGCTTACCAAGAAGAGATTTATCCACCGCAAGATACAACCATACTGATATGGGATCTTGACCTGATCATGCCTTCCAAAAACCTATTTGAGTCTCAGGAACAACCCGCGGAAGTCTCGGTGATACAGACATGCAGTAAGGGTCCGCCTGGCTCAAAAGATACCGTTGCCACCCAGACCTCGAGAAGTAAGGAAACTCCTGATCACCCAAAAACACATTTCTCTCCTGGTAAAAACCCTATAAGAATCCATACCCAGGAATCGCCCAAGACGGATTACAATGTGGTCAAATATTTGAAGAAGTCAAAGGATAATATATCAGTTATGGACATATGTAGGATTCCTCAGCAGAAGGACTTTCTGTTACAAGCTTTGAACTCAGTAGAAAACCCGACCATGGGAAATGGTTAGGAAATAACTCTATCTCCCACAGATATGGTGAGAAAACCAACTGTGAACATCTACTCGGAAGATATAAAGGAAAAACCTTTTGTCCCATCGTTCCTCTTAATGTTTGAAGTCTTCAATAGAAACCTTCACAATTGTTTGGTAGATTATGGGGCGTCTTCCAACGTTATGCCTTTTTCTATTTGAAAAAAGTTAAATGTTGTTCCTCTCAAGAGTGATAAACATGTCATACAAATAGACAGAACCTAGGTCAAGGTCATGGGAGAACTCAAAACATGTAATGATCATAATAGCTACACACCCCAAGTTTGTGCAAGCGATTTACATCATTGTGGTAGATATTCAAGAGGCCTATGGGTTATTACTGAGTCAAGATTGGTCTGAAAATCTAAATGGATATTTCATTACAGACTGGGTACACCTTTGGCTACCACTGAAGGGATACAAGAACATGATCAGAATCAATAGGGAGAGATATCTGAAACACACAGCCATTGATCTAGCAACCCTGAACAAACCCTCGTCCACGAACTTCCCCAGTTTGGGCAATTATTCCTGGGAATCCCACTTCGGAAACTTTTCTCCTCTCTTGTCCGATGTTCCCCTCACTCAAAACTCTGAAATGATTTTTCAGGAGAAATCGCCGATACTGACAAAAGACACCCTTTTTTTTCAAGACCCTGCGCTATAGATTACAGAACAAAAGATAGGAGAACAAGAAATTAACAAGGAGAAGAAAAAGGGCGATTGTCATTCACAAATTTGGACCTTATATTTTGATGGATCTAAATCGAAATAAGGGTCAAGAGCAAGTTGCATCCTCATTGATACTAAAGGTAAATGTCTATCTTGTAGGCTAGAATTTGAATGTACAAACAACACTACCAAATATGAAGCTCTAGTACAAGGATTAAAGAAAGCTATAGACTTGAATGTCAAATAATTGAAGGTTTCAGAGATTCTGAAATCATCATTAGACAAGTAAGGAATACTATACATTAAAATTCTCCTCACCTAAAGAACTATTAACAGGAGGTGCATAGGTTAGTAGAAAATTTTGAAGCCTTCAATATTACAGCGATCCCCAGAGCAAACAATATTCTTGTTGACTCCTTGGCCAGAACTGCTTCCAGGCTGTCACCTCTATAAGATTATGAAGCCTCCCGATTCACTATGGATATTCTCTACAAACCGTCAGTGCCTAATAACATTTCTAATTGGAAAGTCTTTGAAGGAGATGAATAGGTCATAAACTTCCTAACTAACCAAGACAATTTCAAAGATTTGGCTATTGACGATGAAGTGTTCCAAGAGAAATCAACAGAGACCGATCCTAGGACAGGACAAACTATTGATAAATCAAAGTCTCACACAATCCCGAAAGGTATAGCTAATCTAGAAAATTTGTTTGATCTAAAAGAGCGATTTAAGGGTCCTAAAAATGCAAAGACTGGTAGCTCTTGTCCCTTGCATGAAACTATAAATCTCGGAACCTCAGAAAACCCAAAGAATGTGAATCTCAGAAAGACTATATACAAAGAGGAAAGGAAATATTATCTCAAATTGTTCATACAATACCAAGATGTCTTTGCATAGTCCTATCGAGATCTGAAAATGTATGATACCCACATCATTCAACACACTATCCCGTTAAAACTCGAAGTGAAACCTTTCCAACAAAATCTCTAAAAGTATCACCCATCCCTAGAACCTCTCATGTATCAGGAACTAAAAAAACTTTTATATGCCAAGATCATTTTCCAGGTTAGGCATTCTGCATGGGTAGAAAATCTTCTCCCAGTGAGGAAAAAGTCGGGAGAGATATGCCTATGCGTAGATTTTAGGAACCTCAACAAAGCTTCAGAAAAGGACAATTACCTAGTCTCGCTATTGGAATAACTCCTGCAAACCGTGTCTGGCTCGAAGATTTTCTCTCTACTAGACGGTTTCTCAGGTTACAACCAAGTTCTGGTTTCGGAGGAAGACTGTTTAAAAACCACCTTCCGAACCAAGTGGGGAACCTTCGCTTATAAACGAATGCCTTTCGGGTTAATTAATGCAGGAGCGACCTTCCAAAGGGCCACGGGCATAGAGTTTCAGGGACTAAACAATAAATGTGTGGTAGTATATCTAGATGACGTAATAGTGTATTCAAAGAATAGAGAAGAGCACATCCAACACTTAACTCAGATTTTTGAAAGGTGTAGGAAATACAATATATCCTTAAACCCTAGGAAAACTATGCTCAATTTCAAGGAAGGTAAGCTGTTAGGTCACATCATATCTCAAGAAGGAATTCGCATAGACCCAGAAAGGATTAAGGCCATATCTCAACTCCCCTTTCCCCATAACAAGAAATTTTTGCAGTCCTTTTTTGGGCAAATCAATTTTGTGAGGAAATTCACTCTCGATTTCACGGAAATCATCAAACCCTTACAAAAGATGATTCACAAGGATGTTGAATTTAAGTGGGATGATGAGCTAAAAGGTTCTTTCAGCAATATAAAAGTTACTATATCTTGGGCCCCGATGTTGCAAAGTCCCTATTTCAATAGAGACTTATTCCTCTATACTTCCGCCTTCGACCAATCATTAGCTACAGTTTTTACTCAGAAGGATGATGACAACAATGAGGCCACGGTCTCATTCATGAGTACTAATATTCAAGGAGGTGAGCTCAATTATCCTGCTATATACAAACATGCCTATGTGGTATATAAGGTAGTAAAACATTTCAGGTCTTACATCCTCAAGAACCACACTAAAGTGATTGTGTTGCACCCTGCAGTCTAATCCTTGTTTACCCAGAAATAAATGGGGGAAAGAAGAGGGAACTGGATGGTCGTAGTCCAGGAATTTGATCTAGATATAAAACCTGCCAAACTAGTAAAAGGACAAGTGTTATGCAGGCTTGCAGCTGAAGCCTAGGACCAAGTAAATGAAGATTCTGGATGGGAGAATGAAATGGCACTATGGTGTGGTGAAGTATCATACATATCCCCAGGACAAGAGTCTTGGTATAAGGATTCAACTTATCTCCTACACCATGGGACTTGTCCGAAAAATCTAAACCCTAGGGAAAGGAGAGCTCTCGGTTTAAAATCTGCACAATATCGCCTTATAAGTTCGGTACTCTTCCAGATCAAATATGATGGGGTACTATTAAGATGTCTCGAACATGAAGATACAGACAAAGTGTTGAAGGAGATCCATGATGGCCCTGTCGGGGGACATTTCGCAGGAAACACCACCGCTCATAAAATTCTAAGAGTCGACTATTATTGGTCCACCTTGTTTAAAGACACTCATACCTACGCTAGAAACTATAAAACCTATCAAATGAGCACATGGAAGGAGAAGAGAGAAACAGTCCCACTCCAACCTGTGACTGTCTCGAGGCCTTTTGAGCAATGGGGATTGGATATCATAGGAGAAATTACACCCAACTCTTCAATATAGTATAAGTACATTCTTACTGCTACCAATTATTTCACGAAATGGGAAGAGGCCATCCCTTTAACTCACGTAAATGAAAAAGTAGTGATCCAATTCATAGAACAACAACTGATCACAAGGTTTGGTGTCCCTTCTGTCCTAGTTTTTGATAATGCTTATTATTTTTATTCCACCCTTTTGATGGAGTTTTCTCTGGACAAAGGAATCATAATTAGGTACTCGGCAAATTATTATCCCCAGGGAAACGGTGTGGAAGAATCAACTAACATTAACCTAGTGAGGATATTAAAAAAGACAGTTGCAGATAACCAAAGGAATTGGCATAATCTACTCCATAACGCTCTATGGGCTGATAGAGTCACACCAAAATAAGCTATAGGAAAGTCCATGTATTTTGTGGTCTACGGGCAAGAAGCCATCCTCCCAAATCTTCCATCTCTTCAACTAGCCAGGCCCTAAAAAAATATTTCCAATAATATATGTGTGTGTGTGTGTGTGTGTGTGTGTGTGTGTGTGTGTGTGTGTGTGTGTGTGTGTGTGTGTGTGTGCGTGCGTGTGTGTGTGTGTGTGCTTTATGTTCTTTGTTGAGTATCTTCTGTGATTGCGAAATTCATTGTTTGTTATTTTCTTTTTCTACTTGGATTTTTGTGCTTTTGAAAGTTGCGTTTAGCAGGACAGTGGTTGATCTCAAAACATGCAACATAGCAAGCTCTGTTCCTAACCTATATCTCACTTACAAACACAAGAAGCATAGGAGGATCTGTGGTCACTCTGACGAGTCCTCTATCTAAACTTCGCCAAATGAAGAACTCCTAAGAAATGTCAGAACTGTCTGCTTGGTGTTTTGGTAAGACCTTAAGGGAAAGAAGGAAAGATGGAAAGGACTACATGAACCCATAAAACAAAGTTAGCAAAGGATCCACCTTGGTCATCTCACCTTGCAAAATAGAATACATTATCCTCTCTCGCTCGCTCAGCGTGTCATGCTGAAATAAAATTGGTATTAGCAAAAGAGTGAAAAGCAGGAGAGGATATGCAGATATCTCTGTCGGGGCTATGAACGCTCGCTAGCAGTGGAGCAAGGTCTGTGATGTCGGGGTGACTCCATCGGGGCTACGGATGCTCGCTAGCAGCAGAGAGACACCGAAGCAAGTGAGTAAAGGTAACTGAAGGTTTCATGCTGGTGAGTGCTTTGCTAAACTTTCATAAAAAGGGGCCATGATTCAGGGTCACAGGAAACGAAGGAGGAAAAGGGTTAAAACCCCACGGGGAGACACAGAAGCATAAATCATAGAACTTCAAATGCAAAGGTAAATAGGTTCTGATTGTCAAACCAATCAAGGTTCTCCCTCAGCATGCGTATCAGCTGAGCCTTGGGGAAGGAATAGAGATTCTGCTTTTTCCCAGTGAATCACCATTTCTTGAGCACTCAACACGCCCTAAAAAGGTTTATGTCAAATTTTTACTTTTTGGGTACCACTTGATCTTTCGTACTGTTTGATTGCGCTTCAATATGAAACTGTTCCCTGTTCTTATCATTTATGTTTTCATGTTGAGTCGTTTAAAGTCATCATGAACATGTGAAAATCATCTCAACTTTAAAAGGGACTAACACTTACTTAAGGAATCGACAGTCTAAAGTTTTCCCCAACGCGCTTAGGAAATTCGACATTGGGAAAGATTAAAAGTTGCGAAATCGCTTGAGAAAACCAAAACAACCGAGCGTTGAATTTCACCGGTGTCGGCAGAAGGAGGTCTCTCATCTCCATGAATAATCTTCATTAAAGATATTGTTGAAGATAGATCTATTCAGCATCGTCATAAGATTAAAATAACAAGCGTCGTGCGAGGTAAAGGTGACATCACCGATTGTTGACACCCAAAATGTTTTCAACATCAAAGGTTTACGAAGGTGATAACCTGAAAAGAAAATTCACGCTCGAACTATCCCTGATCGTTGATCCCCGATACCTTTTGGCACTGAATGTTGTCTCAGGAGGGCACCAACGAAAAAGTACACAAGGATATCACCGATCCCCGATCTGTCCACCGAAGAGACATGATGTGATGAGACGTTTCAGCTATAAGATATGTTAGGTATGATGCATTTAAAATGTTAGTTAATTCATGCGAAAATCAAACAGGACCATTTAAGCCTGTCAATACAATGCATCTCCCTCCATGCCTCTGTCGTCAACCTAGTTAAAATTTATTTGTAGAGATCCGACGACAGTTTGTTTTGAATTGCATTCATTACTCGTATTAACTTATTGATACGACTGATAGGATCTCTCCCATTATATTCTTTTGAGTCATAGTGTATGAACCTATTCTGCATGGCAAGGCATTAAGAGCACACAAAGGAGAAATGTTAGCAATCCGGAGAAGGCTTCCAAGTTTCAATGAGTATTAAACAACAATTTTAGAAAGAATTTCAAGTATGTATTGGCTTATGGTATTTTATACTTCATTTCATATGTTTCCACCCAACACTACTCTGTACGCATGTTTAAAGGACCATTTTCAGTTTCAAGAACAATGCCTCCGAAGAAACCCACCACCACAAAATCCCCAAGAGCACCAAAGCTGCAAGAACCAGAGGGGGTATAAGGTTCCTCCCCATCAGCTGAAAGGAAATTGGAATTCACTCCAAAACCGGTGCTCGTCATTAATAAAACCACCAAGAAGGCCTTTGTCCAACCCCCATCCATTGGATACACAGAGGTGAACATTGGGACCAAAACAATATTCCATCGTTGGGAATAATTGTTTAATAAAATCAAGAAGGAAGAACCCCTCGAGTATAACCCGCAAAAGGATCCTGATACGAGAAGACTCAACGATGAAGTTCTCCCGAATGTCCGCAAGGACTATTTTCATATGGTGGAAAGTAGGACTCTGGTATTTCCCTGCATCGAACTCTTGAAATGGATTATTGATCACACCGATGCATAGAGGTGTTTAATTAATGACAACAATGGTGGATGCATCGAGGTTTTCCTCCCAGTAGAAGTTTATAGTTAGTACAAACTCAGGGAACCAGAGGAACGTTTAAGCACTGAATTTGTTTTGAGTTTCTATCAGAAGAATGACACTAGAAAGATTATGGTGTCTTGGTGGAGAGAATATAAAAAGTTCACCAACCGGACCTCCAGCTGGTACCTAACGGCTAACTTGAGGGAGATTTATATATACCTAATGGATCTCCTCTGTAGATTGCATGGGGAGAAATATTGCTCCCGATTTTTAGAGGCTTGGATGCTTCTAGCTTATATGGTATCCATTTCAGGCACAAGCTTCAATTGGGGTGCCATCATATCCAAAATGTTGAGCACTTTCATACAACAAGCCCAGACATCAAAAGAGGGAGAAACCCTTTCCTTCTACATGGCCTCATATCTATTGAACGTCATCTGCACCAAGAACATTTTTCTCGGAATGAACTTAAACTGGCACTCCTTTGAGCTCCCAGTCCATGTATACTTCAACATCTTATGGGAAAACAGGTACAAGAAATCCTTTTCTCTTATCTATGACCAGTTTATTACACGCATTTATTCCTTTCTGTTCAAGAAAGAGTGCCTAAGGTTGTCAGATGAAGCAAAAATGGTTGTATCGAAAGTAGGTCACTGGTATCTATATGAGCATGAGACCTACATCAGGGTTTTCGGTGCCATAGGGGCACCCCATCTGTTACCCATATATTTCCCCGATTGGCTAGTGTTAGGGGAAATTTTTTATTAGACCATTCTGCAAGGCTATAACACCACTTTAGTAAAATACAAGAAGCAGGACTTCATACCTTATGGGTTTCATATTAGTTTCTACATGGTCAAGGAAACTGCGCAAGCTAAGCAAGAAGGGGTAAGTCAATTGGAATTTTGATTCCAGACTGGCTGTTTTCGCAAGCATGATCCCAAGGGTCTGGTCCTAAAACATGCATCGCAGGTATCATCATGTTGGCCTTATGCCCATGACCAGTTTGAAGATGAAATTTTCACCAAAAACGCCCAAGACTAGAATGAGGTGGCAGCAAGGATGACTGATCCTAAAACAACTAGATTCAAGGCCATGAGTTGGGAGGAGCAAGCAACGTCCTTGGAGAAAATGACTCAAGAAATTCTTAGGACCCAAGAAGGAAGGGTAGCATATGAACCAGGTGAAGCGGTGGTCGATCCTTAAGAAGCCATCAAAGTGGCAAAAGTTTATCAGGAATCCCTGGTACAAATCAGGGATTCCCCTGAGGTTCAAGTTGTACAGGGGATGAGGGGACTTATGTGGCAGCAAGCTCAACTACTAATGAAGCAGATGCAGGATAATCCAGACCTCATCATAACACCTAGGCTTCTAACTGGTATCCAAGAAGGAAGCCCGATGAAGCCAAGTGGCCCCGATTTTACAAACCTTGGCAACACCAACGAGTTAGATGACCCTGAGTCTACAACATCCTCGGTCAATTCACTGGTAGGTGGGATGAATCAACGAGAGATAGGTCAGGTGTCAGTAGAAACATACGTGCCTAATCCTTTGAGCAATATTATAACTATATATAGTGACGATGAAAGCTCGGAGTCATCTCACGAAAACCCTATGCATGTCCAAGAGGAAAAAGTACCTGAGAATACTTCTTCTCCTAAGCCTGAAGTGCAAACAATGGAGGTCCCGCAAAAGGAAACAAAATATGAAAGTGTCCTCAAAACAAAGGAACCCGACACATTGGAGACCGGAGAAGATCTTAAGGACAAGCCCAAATTGGATGAGCCACAAAAGGAATCCCCACAAAAGGAAGTCAGTGGTTCTGTGGCCAATGAGAAAGTATGTAACAAGTCTGTGCCTGACGTCACTATTCCTCTCAATACTCAAACCCTCGATGAGTGACAGGTAGAGGTCGGGTCTTCGAGGCACAATGAGAAAGTTCAGGAGCTCGATCTTGAACAAGTATACACCACTGGTAGCCTGGGAAACATACTCACATGGGGCGATCAACAGATACCCGAGCTAATATATGAGGTAGCAAATATCTATGTGATATCCTACGATCGAACGAGAAAGGCCATCGTTCAAAGGATTGCAAAGAAAATAAAGATCACGTAGGATCACTCCATCTTTTTTACTACAGAGGAGAACTTGATAAACACAGCAGATGCCCGAACGACTGAACTTATCAGCGTGGGGAAGGCACTCTCAGAGGCCACCTTGGACAGGGACAAAAGGGATGAAAAGGAGTTATCCACCACCCTAAAGGAGATAGAACACTTTCGTCATCTAGTTGAATACTATAAAGGAACCACGCAGACTGTTGTGTACTTGAAAGGTGAGTTCAAAGAATTTTACAATGAGTTGAAGAAAGAAAGACACCTTTTAACTATGAAAATAGATGAGTTCTAGGAGGACACTCTCATGGCACTCACGACATGAAAGGATATGGAACAATGGTATGAAACGACACAACTAGCAGTAGAATGAATTGAGTACATTGGTGCAATCCAACAGGGCCGAGACAAATAAGAACATGGCATTCAGACGGTAGGAAAAAGTAGTCTTAATCGCATGAAGCGATTAGCCAAGTACTGGGCTAATATGTCTTAGGACTCACACCAAGAAATCCAAGAGAAGTGGATCAAATGCAAGAAGCACTGGGATAAAATTAATAAAGTAATGAACGATATCAGACTCCTCGAGTTCGACACCCCTGACAACTTCGTCGACCTAAGTTACATAGTTGAGTTGCATGCCAAACAAGATTCTCTATGGACCGAAGAGCTCACAAAGATGACTGACGTGAGGCCAGGGAAAGTGCAACAATTTATAGAGCATCCAATCAGAGCTCGAACCATGCTACAACAAATGAACTCCAGTCTAGTGAAGTACCAAACGCATGCGATGGACATCAGAGGAATACATGTGGCTCCAATGGAACAACACAAATTTCCATGGGCCCAAACTTGTGAAGATTTGTTTATCGGTTGGTATGAGTATGAGAGAAATCACCCTTTTCAAGAGATATCTCGGGCTAACTGTTAAAGAAACTGTTAGTATAGGATGCCACGTGGAGAATTTTGTTTTTCTTAAACTGAACCTAGCCGTTAATTTCACTTAAACTTTACATTATAAATAAAGACATTGACCAATTAGTTAAGGGTCGATGGTTATTGCAAGGACTCTTTCTTTCTAGTTGTTAAGAATTATTTTGAAGCTACTATGAATTGAGAATTCCTTCTGGACCAAAGACAAAGTTATTTTCATCAAATGCATGTGTGAGTGGATGCAGAGAAGAAATATTTTCTATCCCGTTTCATGAATAGATGTAACAAATAAGAGTTGTCCAATTTATTGTCAAGTTATCTGGTGCAATGCTTTGTTGTTCTTTTCTTTAATGATGAAGATGATGAATCATTGTGTGATTATGTGATGAATGATTATGGTGGATGAATTATTTTTATTGTCGTTATCTTATTGCATATGTGTTTTCTTTCTGATAATTAGAAGTCTCAGACAGTAATTGGATTCTCACATGGTTAACGTATTAGTACTAGGCATGTGGTATAGAATTGTCGTTTGCATGTTTGAGTAGTGGGTTATCCCAAGCTCAGCCTCTTACCCAATAGTTATAACTTAATTATGTTTTGTTGCCAAGTTGGTTTATACCGACTTACACCTCACATCGGTCCCGTCCAAGAGAAAATACAAAAAGAGATAGTCTAAACTGAAGGAAGAGCCTTCACAAGAAAACGTTAAAGCCCATCGATTAATTGGTCGGATCGCAAGATCTGGAGAACCATTCCATTCCAAACGCTGCAGATTCTAATTGGGCCTTGGTGGCGGGTTTGGTTCCTATTGTTGAACTAGGGATTTGAGACCCATCAACATGTCCCCAATTCATTTATGAAAAATCCTCTCATTGTAGATTATAAGAGTAAGAGGAGCTCTATAAATTTCTATATTTCCACCTCGTATGAGTGCGGGGAATTTTGTAAAGAGGGCTTCTATATTTACACCTTATATGTTGTAAAGAGTGATAGTAATCTCATTAGATATTTCTAGATAGCCACTATACATATTGTTTTTCAGTGAGGAGGAATCTCGTTAAGAAGATTTATAAGGTTTTAGACAACAATATGGACAAATTTATTGTCTTGTAATCAGCTAAAGGGATACATGTGGATCGAATTGTCTTATACAACATTCTTGATTCTAAAGAACTGGAAGAGAAGGAACACAAGAATGTAGGCGGTTGGAACATGTAGTTCAAGAGAAGAAATAGCATCAAAGTAATGCAAAACTTTCTACAACTGGTAAAAGAGAAAGTAATCCTATTATAAGAGGCACATAAAGGTGCATGCGATAAGAATATTTTAAATACTATGTCATTTTCATGAAGATGTATACCTTGAACATAATCAAATCAAGTACAAATGATGACAGTACAAGCATAATTGTTTTTCAAGGAAGGAGTGACAATGGACAAAGTATTCATTCAGGGACTTCTACAGATACATCAACAATACAAGAACAAAGAGTCCAAATGGGTAAGTCATAGATCATCATTTGACTTGGTTTCATATTGGTCGAGATATACTATCTTCAACAAAAGGAGATGGGAGTGTATGTTGAAATACATGATACGTGTATTGCAGAGATTCGGTGAACAGAGATTTGGTCATTTGTAAATTTATGATCTAGAATCGGAGCTATATATATCATATTATCTATAGTGTCTGAGGCCAAATTTAGATCCATATTCCAAAGAATCATACATAAGTACATCGGTCTAGTACCTAAGATCGAAGATCCAAGATGAAGACTTATTTCCAAAATAATCAGCAAGATGGAAGAGTGAATTATAATAACTAAGTTATGTGTACTTTTAGAGGTCCAAAAGTTCTTCAGTGGGAAGGTGTGATCCAGGAGGATCTAAGGAATTCTCATAGAGGTTCAGGAGGATCCATAACATTCACAAAGGTCCAAGGGGATCTATAAATTCTCAAAATTTTACCATCTCAAATCACCCCAAAAATGAATCAATGTGTAGAGCTCGTCGTCAACTTTCCAATGACATGAACAATGCCTCAAACAAAGTTCATATGAAAAATATATAAGCGGTCAAAGTTCCATTCAACCTAGGTCAAAGGTCAAAGTATAGGGAAAATAAAGAGGTGACACATGTCAACACTACAAGGGTGACACGTGGCACCTAACTAGAAGTTGACTGGGAAAGGTACAATCCAACTATAGATTGAAAAGTGGTTCAATCAAGTGATGAGATGTGGAATTGAAGAGCCAATGAGAGGTCTCGACATGAAAACCCCCCATTGGCTAGTAATGGTTAGTATTGTGTAAAAGATATGGAGTAAACAAGGTTTGACCCCATGACCTCCAAAGCCACCAAAGGTATTAACAAATCCCACGCTACCTATACACCATGTGATGCCACTTGATATGAATGTGGTAAACTATATATTTAAAGTTTATACAAGGTTCATATGGATGGAAAAAGGGCCGAGGGCCCAAGCCCTCGACCCTTGGCCCTTGATATTGTACCCAAACATATGACCTAAACCATACATAGCACATGGGCTTAGCACATATTACAGTGGGAATTTGAATAACCATATGTTTAAACAAATAACAAAACATCGAGGTATGTGGTGGTCGGTGGGGCTCGAACCCCCAACTTACCACATATAGAACTATTCTTTAACCAACTTGCTTATAGTTTGGGTTTGGTTACAAAAACCCAACAACTCGTATTTAATATATGCCATGAATTCCAGGATATAGTTAGGGGCCCACACCTATTTAATGGTGCACAACCCAAGGCTATCCGCACACATTCTAATGTGGGCACAAATCTCGAGACACAATTTGATGCATTTTTTTCCTTTTAATGTGTGACAAGGGTACAAAGCACTTGAAGTAACACCGTAAAGCATGTCGAGGGGTACCTTGATAGAATTTCATGTATTTTATATCAATTTTGCATTATGTTTTGCCAAGAATTCAACAATGTACTATGTTTCTACATTTGAGCAACGGATTTTTGGAGTGTCTTCAAAACTGTGTTTTTGTAAGCCTATATTGTAATGTAATTTGGAATTTTGAGATGATGAAGAACATTCATGCTATTTAAAGGGACTTTGAAAATGCAATGATGTATGTCAATTACATGTGGATTTGAGTTCTTTTATTTTCTGTTGTATTATCTCATTTACATTTCAAGTTGTTATCACTCTATAAATTGCTTTTGGCTGAGGAAAGCAAATCACAAAGGTAACCACAAACCAACTTGAGGCTGGAAGCTAGCCCTTCCAAACCAAAGGGGGATCTATCTCTTCAAATCAATCAATGAAAGGATTGATTTGGTATTTCTTCCAAAGGCTAGATCTCTAAGGAAAGATTAAATTCATAGATTTGGTGGCAATGTGGACAGAAAGTCCATTGGGAAATGGAGTCACTGAAAGTTCAGAAATCAATGAAGGTTTACTGGATACTTGGTGAATTGAAATATGATTGATTAGAGGAAATATAGAAATTACTCCTTTAATCCAATTGGATATCGTTGTAGTTTGGAGATTACAGATGAAACAAATAACCCCTTTAGGGCATCTATCAAGGATGAATCCCAAGGTGATTATAGTAGAAAGACAACTGAAATTACATGCAACAAAGCATCCAATGAAGATGAATTATGATACATATAGTTCACATTAACATAAATAAGAATCCATATCACATAGATGTATCTAAACTAGAATACGAAAAACTATAAGATCACATGCATAAAGCAACACAATCACATGTATCTCTGGAGTCAAATATCAGGGACTTCTGATCCAACAAATTTCATTAATATCAAAGAGAATTACAAAATGTGTTCAATAGTCCTTTTCTTACACACTTTCCAACCTTAAGCTCTCATAGCTTCATAAAATATATACAAAAATGTCTTCCTATCCTCCCAAAATTCGAATTCAACTACCACCCTATGATAATGCTAATAGTTACAATATATTTGGCTACAAAATATGAACAAACTACTAAGAAGAAGGAGTCAAAATTGACTCATTAATTTCACATAAGAACCTGATTAAAAAAAATCCTTGAGTCCCTAATATGATGCTCTCGACCCTTGCATTTGATGTGGACACGCTGGCACACCTTGCTGACTCATTCAAACCAATTTGAAGGCATTATGGAAACTTTGTCATAATTGTGCAACATGTCTGCTACACAACAACAACCTACAACATAAACACAACATAATTTCACATCAGTTTCTCTTTCTGCACTTTGCTTTCTTTTTCTGACCTGGGTTTATTGAAGATGATGGTTTATGGTAACAATAACTTCATAGTCATGGTAGGGTACCCTAGAACCGCTTCCCTCCTTCAAAAAACACATTTTTCTCTCAAACCTTAAAACCTTGATACATGTAAAACTGCCATGAAAGAGATCACTTTACCTTCTGACTGATAAAATCCTTATGTTGATTCATTTAATGACTATCTCATTATCACTATGATATTTCCACTCAAAACCTTGACAAAGAACTTCATACAACTACTTGAAATTGGACTGTTACAGTTGCGCAGCGTGCCTACTGCACAACTGTAAGTTTTTAATTTATAGATCAAAACAAATACTCCAATGCATAGTAGGGAAGCAAAATGATCATGTATAATGATCCATAAAAAAAATACCACTGTGCACAAGAATGCCACATTCACATGTTTGGGGGATTTTGATAATCAGGGTTAGGGTTTTTTTTATTGCTCATTGACAAAAAGGAAAAGTTGATGAATCTAGCTCCAGGGACTCAAATTTATGTTGCTTCAACAAGAAAATCAAGATTTCCCTTCCCCCTCTTGTCTGTCTCCAACTGCTACAAGTTTTGTTTGAGGGTTATGTTCTCTTTTCTCAAAGTCATATTTTGTTGATATATGTTCTTCAGCTATTTATGTAGAGGCATGTTTATTTTCACCATGAATATGGTGTTCTCTATTGTAGTCTCACGATCATCTAGGAGTTCTATACATTTCATCTTTTCTTTTCTATTCTCCTCCCTCTACTGGATAATCATATATTTTGCTTCTCTCAACTGTTTTCTTAATCTTTTGAAAGTATGTTGACCCTCATCGCAAGTAGTGCTCTTATTTTAGTTGGCTATCTCTTTGCCACATATGAAGGGGTATCTCTCATTCTCTGAGGGATGCTAAAAGAATCAGCTGCTATATGTGATGATGCTACAAAATATTCCAAATCCTAATTCATCTTTCTAATCTCTTCTAATACCAATAACTTTATCAATGAAAAATGGAAGAGGCTAGGTTCTCCTTGATCTTTCCTTACTTGTACTTTGTCATCCATCTTCCCTAGGATTTTGAATAGGTCATAGGGTATATTCAAGGGTTTCCTAGTAGTGAAGTGAAGTAAGAGCCTGATATGATATTGGTAAACCCTAGTCAATCTCCCTTCACATGTAAAAAAACCTTTGAATTACCCTCAACAAATTACTATGATTTTCTAGTAGAAGTTCTTTGGGTATGGTGGCTCCAAAATCAATGTTTCTAAATTCAGGCTTCAAAAATTCATGATAGCAGGCTAGATCCAATTGCATACCTTTGAGCCATTGTTCTCCATGATCAGGGATCTCTGTTGCAACAACAATGGTGTCTTTAGAAAATTGAAACTAGATGTTTCCCACCTTAGCCTCAATGCCATTAAAAATTAATTCAAACTCCTTTTCCACCTACATGATGTACCCCTGAAGCTTTTCACAAAACCTTATGCAACCCACTTGTTCAAAAGAAGCTCTGATTGTTGGATCTGCATTCACTAGCCTTAGACCTTGAGGCTCAAATATGACAATATCACCACCCTTTGTGTTCCTTCTGCTTCCTTATGGAGTTTCCATGATGCTAGTATGTGTCAATTCCCTGTGGAAATGAAAAATAAGGATTTTGTGCAATGTAAAACGCAACGCTTGCATATGTGCATCGAATGAGAAAAATTCAGTTTGATGTAGCAAGGGATATGTGTTTTAAGGTGAAGCTTGAGTTTTTTGGCTCATAAGAAAGGTTTTCCTTTCAAAATTCAACCAAGAAACTGAAACAACAATGAGAGAGTGTAAAAGTAAGGTAGGTGATGATGTGCAACATTGTGAGCATCGTCCCCTGTAGCCCGTGCGCAACAAGCTTGTAAGGGAGATTTGTAGATTTGCATAGAAGTAGAAAGGTATGCGAGGGGTTTATTTGCATGGAAGATGGAGATTTTGAATGAAAAAACCAAATTAATTCGCCACTCATACCTATCATATCATGTTGTACTTCAAAACCCGATTGCGCATCAACTTGTGCAATGCTCTGATTTGCTTGATGATGCCACGTGCCTCCAATGGATTTGAGCTCATGAAATTATTTGAACCATGACAAGACTAACTCTAATTGATTTGAATTGACCTCATGATATTTCATTATGACTCTTTGGTGACATGACAACCCATATCTTTTGGAATCAAGACCACATGTGTTATCACTGAAATTTCGTCTGCACATGGCGATAAGAACTCCACATCATCAAAACAACAATGAAGTCACTCATGGCACTGAATTAATCTCACAGCACTCCAGAAGGGAAAAAAAAACTATACAAAGTAACCAAAAATTGAAAGGTGCTTTACATCAGCTTGATGCGCGCACATGCGCGGGACAAAAACGTGTTTTGCGCGCATGCACGCCCGACGCGCGACTGTCCACACAAAAAGCCGCACATCTGCTAATATGGCACATTAATTGCATAGGTCGGCCTCTCGACCGCCTACAGACCGGCCCCCAAGGTGATTTGACCCTCAAATCAGAGTCGGCTCTGCAAAAACGGCAGATTAAATGACCTAAGTGAACCCTAATGAGCCCCTATTCACACCTGGAGAAGGTTACAGAACCGCCCTTGGAACTGCTATAAAAGGCTGTGAGGACTCATTGTTTCAACAGGGAATTCGAAGCATTGTTACGTTGTCCATATGACTCAGAGCTCAGCCTTTGACAAACAACTCATCAACAGTGTAACACAGAGTTCTTTCATCACTCAGTTCAGTTCTATTCAGTTGTAAGGAAAGCATTGTGTTGAGGGCCCCGAAGAGCCTTCCGCTGGAGGGAGAAGGAACCCCTGGTCCCTCTCTTCTGCGTGCGCTCTAGTTTCAATAAAGCACCTGCCTGAAACCTTTGATGACACTTGTGTCTGATGTTTAATGTTCTTTGTCCATTTTCGTAGTATTA
>SNQJ01S0011263.1:160650-199483 GCA_010110895.2 Picea sitchensis | reverse complement strand
ATTTAATTCTAACATCTCATCATGCAGGAACTGTATAGATTTCCATTGATGGGCGAAAGGCTCAAGAAGATCTCCTATTAATATGCATTAAACCAAGATTTGGGGAGCGTTATATTATCCCTTCCGAGTGTTAATTTAAAAATCATTAAATGTCATTCGCACCTCGTCGAGTTGGCACGTTCACGAAACCTCCAATCCTTAATTTCTCTTCATCATACCCACCACCTTCGCACTTGTAAATATGCAATAAATCATCTTTACTACTAACAGTTCACCATACAACACCCTAAACCCTAAACCAACATTTGCGGAGACTATTATTATCGGCTCCAACTGTTCATTTCAATCATCGTCTACAAAAAACGAACGTTCTCATAAACCTATGGCATCAACTCGTTAACAATTCTGTGGAGATACAATGAACAACGTCGGGCGCGAGGATCAGGATTTCCAGTGGTCCAGGGCATATTCTTATTACTCATCCCCTGCCACCGACAATGAAGTAATTTGGACCTCTAGGATTGCACATGCAGGCTGTGTCCATGAAGTTTTTGACTGTAAGGAGCTGGTATCTTGGTGTGCCGATAAATTTATTCCAACCCAAATAATTATTCCACTACGGTATGGCTCTTCTGTTTCTTTGTCGCCTCAGGTCTTCCGCCAGATGTTAAGATTGTCAGAACCAGCATTGAGGATCAAAGGAGAAGATTCCAAGCAGTTCCTAAGAAAACATAATAAAGGTTTGGACCTCTTGCTTGAGTTCTTGGAAGACCCAATGGTAGTTCTTGAAGATATCACAAGCTTCCAGGTTAGTTCATTTAGAAATCCATACCGGGAATTTGCCTGGCTATTTACAAGAATAACAGGACATGACTCCACAACAACTGTTTCCTAGATGACTCTTTATATTTTGTATTTCACGGTCAAGGAACAAGCCATTTTTTATTGGAGCAAGCTAATTTCCCATGAAATCTGTTCCCAATTGTCAAGCTTCAAAAAAGAGAAGAGATTTTTTATGTCATCCTACTTAGTTTTTGCGATAACACATTGTTGTCAGTTTCCAGAATTGTCTCTGTCCAAGAAGGTCAACTAGGAATTCAACCCAGCAACGTTCTGGTACCAGGCCTTGTGGAAGCACAAGGCCTCCCACTGTTTTTATGAGGTTTTTAATGGCTTTATGTTTGTTTTCAAAGTTTTGTTGTTAAGAGAAGATGCTCCTCAGATATCTGACCAAGCAACCAGTTTTTTGGATAGGAAGGGGGCAATTGAATATCTGGATAATTACACTATGATAAGGATTTTTGGCTCCAAGGAAAAACCTGCTCTCCTTCCATGTCACATTACAGACAAAATGTTTTTTATAGAAGTAGCAAGGCAATACAACTACTGGTTGCATCTATTCCAAGAGAAGAAGAAAAAACAGTTCATTCCTCTGCCTTGGAAGGTCGGGGACTTCGTGTTGAGGAACGTCAAAAAAATTGAAGAATTCACAGCCCATTTTAGCACCCTAAACCTAAGATATGCTGAAAGCCTAATAGGGTTTGACCCTGACAAAATGTTTTTACAACATTTACAAACACTTGGCTTGGGAAATTTGTTTTTCAAAAAACACTCGACCAAAAATAGAGATACTGGCGACAATGTTCTTGCTTCTGATGCCAACAACCTAGACACACTGCAAAGCACCACTAAATTGAACAAGCAATAGGGAAAAGGCCCGGTGAGAAGAGTGTTCAATTGACGAATAACACTCCCAAAAGTACAACATCCAGGAGCATCGCTCCAACGGCCCACCACAACAACAAAGCAACTCAGATTTATTCAAATGGAGGAGGATATAACGACCCTCCTCACCCTAAAATTGATACTTCTCACAAGCTTCCAGTGGACAAGAAGATAAAAACAATTGTGGGACAGTAGAAAGAGCCTGGAATTCAGAGTGAGAACATGGAACTTGAACCTGATATAGATAGTGTATTCCACTACCTTGATCATCCCATAGATGCAATCTAGCATAGTCATCCAATGGACATATCTGATACCGAACATTTCAACGAAGATGAATCCTTCGTGTTCCAGAGCGTTGTTTTTGACAGCTAGTCCAAAAAAATAATTATTGAAAAAAAAGATGTAAAAAATAAGAAAGGAAAATCTCGTTCAGAGGTTAACCTTGCCAATATCCATCTGCCCCAAATCTGTCGACTTCACATAGTGACTGGAGATTCTCTTGATGATTCCATTGGAGGCATTGAGGTCGAGAATGCAAGACTGAAGGACCGAGTCAAGGAATTGGAAGAAGCTTTGATTCCTATGTCATTGCTTGCCAATCCTTTGGCAATTGCCATGCCAAAGACTCCTGCAGCCAAGTTAAAAGGATCCTCCAGCCTCCTCGCATCCTGTAGAGGATATGTGGGGAATAATATCAAGAAAAGAATGGAACTGATTGTTGAGGCATGGGAAACATCGCAAACCATGACTTCCCTTGGAACGAGGGCACATAGTTTTCTAGAACATTTGCAGGCGGAGTTAAAAGATTAATAACATTTCTATTTAAACACGGTCCTTCCTTTTGGCACCATTGTCAACAACATGACATAAACGAAAACAAGAGAACAAGATCTCCCATCAAAAAATCGGATCGGCCAATTAAATGCATGCTGGAAAGAAAAAGTGAAGAACCTGCATCTCATTGTCCAGTCATGTGAACAAGCCATATCAAAAAAAGAAAAATTGTTCACAAAGATGGCCATAATAAACTTAGCCGGAAAGACCAACGACTTCCAAGACCCCAAGTTAATTGTCAACTCCTTGCCCTTAACTAAGCAAGACTTCGTTAAACAGGTTGATATTTTTAAGGCGTTGTCTTTGAAGAAGTTTTACAACATCCTTGAATATGGTCAAGATGACATCGACAACTGGCTAGTCGACTACTCGGTACATAATAAAGAAATTGATCAGGCTATGCGTAATCTTTCTATCGACTTCAGGGAGTTGGAAAATGAACTTTTCAACATAAAAATCCGGAATGAGATTAATGTCGCCCCAATGAGAAGCCACATTGTAGAATGGCTCAAAAGCGAATTGAACCAGATCGTGATGAAAGACAACAGACACTTACCATGATTCCAACAGTCGTCGACGACATCAATGAAAAGGCATCAACAAACAAATAGCAAAAGGGGTCATATGTACCATCACTATAAGTCTATACTGATCACATCCTGTTTTGTTTATCAACCCAGTTATTCCACTTTTCTAAATAGAAATGTCTAGCCAAAGACCGATACATTTCAATTTATTCTTTTCAGGTATTACACTCTACCGTTAGCTGCTTCTTCTTTCTACTCTTATGGTCCACAGGAGCCCCAATCCCAGTCTATTTGACAAACACATTTAAATTACAAGGAATTTGTAACAGACTATTATTTTTTGATATATTTCAAATACAAAATATTTATGTCCTCATAAATTTTTATCTTCCACTATGCTATGGTCCGCGCGAGCCCCAATCCCAATCCATATGACAAATGCATTTAAATTTCTAGGAATATGTAACGTTTTTGATATACTTCAAATTAAGCTGATTTTTATCTCCTTTTATATTTATCTCATCATAAATTTTTATCTTCCACTATGCATAAATTGTATTTTCTTAATTTGAATATAACTTTATTTTGTCCTGGCACATATAGAGACAAAATAAACACAAATTTTCAACATAACAAAATATATTATATACTTTCAAAAAATAAATGGGGCTCTAGACACCACGTGTCATTTACTGCATGAATAACGCTTCATGTTACTTACCACATCTCCGCTACAGACTTTTTCCTATCCCTCTGCATTTATTCCCAATTCAAGCTGACATGAACTACGCTACCACACAACACTTGTTAAATTTAAAAGAGAGTTTACTACCCTCCAAAATATATGAGATGGGTAATGTAATGTATAACAATTATTTTACTTCGAAAAATATTATGTACCTTACAGTGATTGACAAATTATGGGAGATATACTAATAAAAAGATAATCAATAAACATCCAACATCAAACCAATAAAAAACGGAGGTGGCACACCAAACCGGTAACCCACCAACCTCTAGATTCCAACCTTTGGTGTTGGCATGTGCCCCCAGGGAATCTCTCTCTTCTCACTCACCTACAAGGAAAGGGCAGGGAATGACAACATACTCGATTAACCATCAAAGAGGAGGGAAAGAAGCAGGGCAATAAAGAGTCTTTCATAACTTCTTTAGAGAGGCGCGGGTAGGGTGAAAATATCCTTGTGCCTAAGAATGAGGAACTTATTGAGACGTAATAGGCTCCACTCACACAATCAAATTATAGTAAGATGTGAAAATACACAACAAAGTAAAACTAAATCCGAATATATGAAGTAAATTTATAAAAGTTTATGGAAATCTGGTGAAATAGATTTTGGTGAAATGACCATTTTTTATTGTTTAAATTGCATTTTTGAATGTATAAATAGATTCAACATCAAAAAATTCTATAAAGACTTAATCATTCAAATCTAGAGTTCCAACAATTTTTAACTAGATTTCAAACAAAATTGATTAAAAAATATAAACACCAAAAAATGATCATTTAAACTACGCTCTAATAAAACCCATGTTGGAATATATAATAAGATCTTAAATATAAACTAATCTCTAAAGCTAATAAACCCCATGTTAGAATATATAATAAGATCTAGACTCATAAAAACTCAGTAAGTTTCTTATTTTAAATTTATTTCACAGTATATATCTCAATATTACTAAAACATTTATTAATTTTCCAACATTACTACAACATTTATTAATTTTCCTACTGATTAATATCTTAACATATGAAGTAGACTGAATTTATTTCACAATATATATCTCAACATATACTTACTACAACATTTATTAATTTACTGTTAGATTCATATACTTGATACATCATTTATTATTCTACTATTTGGATATTTACTGATTAATATCCTAACATATGAAGTAGACTGAATTTATTTCACAATATATATCTCAACATATACTTACTACAACATTTATTAATTTACTTTTAGATTCATATACTTGATACATCATTTATTATTCTACTATTTGGATATTTATTGATAGGCTTTTCACTCTCAAGACTCATAAAAAGTGAGAAATAGATAATAAACTATGCTCTAATAAACCCCATGTTAGAATATATAATAAGATTTGACATATAAAGTACACTCAACATATACTTACTACAACATTTATTAATTTACTGTTAGATTCATATACTTGATACATCATTTATTATTCTACTATTTGGATATTTATTGATAGGCTTTTCACTCTCAAGACTCATAAAAAGTGAGAAATAGATAATAAACTATGCTCTAATAAACCCCATATTAGAATATATAATAAGATTTGACATATAAAGTACACTGATAAAAACTTGTGCTAAAAGTTTACCTCTGGTATTGGTTCCAGTTCATCAAAACTGGACATTTTAAAATTGCTCCAACCCCACATTTTGTAACCTCACATTGTGAGGCTGCATCAAAGAATCCCACTACCACGTTCCAGTCTAACAAAAAAGGCCTAACAATCCTAGCATACTAAATAATTTATGTATTTTTGTTCATTTACTAATTTACTGTTAGATTCATATACTTGATACAACATTTAGTATTCTACTATTTGAATATTTATCATTTATTAATTTATGATTGGATTCATATACTTGATACATCATTTATTATTCTACTATTTGAATAATTTATTGTTAGATTCATATACTTGATACATCATTCATTATTGTACTATTTGAATATTTATTAATTTACTGCTAGATTCATATACTTGATACAACATTTATTATTCTACTATTTGGATATTTATTGATAGGCTTTTTACTCTGCAGGCTCAGAAAAAAATTAGATTCATATCAACATTTATTATTCTACTATTTAGATATTTATTGATAGACTTTTTAGTCTGCAGGTTCAGAAAAAGTGAGAAATATATAATAAACTAAACCCCATGTTAGAATATATAATAATATGACATATGAAGTACACTGATAAATGTTTCATAAATTTTTTATTTTAAATTTATTTCACAATATATATTTCAACATATACTTACTACAATATTTACATTTATTAATTTATTGTTGGATTCAGGGTTGGAATTTCAAATCCCAACAACTTGTCAAATTTAACGGTTTCCAATCCGTTTTGACAGATTTAACAAAAACGTTGACGTTTTGTGGAAATTTTTTAACTTATTTGACTGGCAAATCACCCCAATTTACCCATCAAATTCCATCCCTGGTTGAATTCATATACTTAATACAACATTTATTATTCTACTATTTTGTGCATTTATTATTTTACTATTTTGTTTATTGATAGGCTTTTTACTCTGCAGGCTCAGAAAAAAGTGAGAAATGCCGAATACAACGGGCTGTCTCTGAATGCACTACAGCGTGCCTGGCATTATTTTGGATACCTGCCCTTTAATATCTGCAAAGTTAAGACTAAGGTCGTGACTCGCCGGGCACATGACAGTGATGTTGGAACCTGCAACGTAAAGGGACAATAATTGCAGCTAGAAGCCTACAGGTACGTGACTTTCCAATCCTTCACGAATCCACACACACCATTCACGGATAACAAGTGTTAGAAGCATCCAAAGCATAAACATTCTAATGCTCAACCAAAAGCCTGCTACAGTCTGTCATCCCAATGTACGTAGAATTGAAACATGCATGGAGATCCTGAATGAATATTTTGAGGGATGGGACTCCTCGTCGTAAACCTGCTACGCCCCCACTACAGTTGACTGTTTATGCCCTGCATGATGCCAGCGTGACGCCAAGCATTCGATGGACAGAAACACATATTCTATTTTATATATCATGGGGAATAGCAAATCGGTATCCTTCCTGGTAATCGGAGTAGAATACAACAAGAATTTGGGTTGTCTCGTCATGGCTGCAACCGCCATTATTGGCGCCGACGCGTTGCATTGATAACATAACATATATATACACTCTCTTCACTGTTGGTTTTGTCATTCATCCACTTGCGAGGCCGAGGCTGTCGCTACTCGCCCCCTGCCCTTGATGTGATCGGTCACCTAAATGTACCCTTTTCTTAGTCTGCGCCTCAGGCAAAACAAAATTTCTTTAACCCTAACGCCATTTCAATACCTAATGTTTAGGTCTCGTATTCTGCATGCACAGTCGAGATGAATTATTCTTTTCTGTCCTATCATCTTCCTCCGCATGGCGCGCATCATCGTATTTATTGTCTCTTTGTAATTTGTCTACATGCAACGAAGGGGCGGTTTGGTTTAGAAACCCACACATCCCGCTGCCCTGAGGCTCCCACGGAAAATGGTGTCCACAAAGGCAAGGGCAAGATTCCACCGCTGCCAAGTGCAAAAATCCATTCAGAAGCCCTTCGATGCTACGCAACAAAACGGAGAATGGAACTGGAAGATGGACCATCTTGAACAGATCTTTGCAACTATAAATAATAAATACTTTCTCGTCCATTCCGGAGTTGCGTGAACTTTGCAACTGTACTGAGATTTTTGTTCAGACTCTTTCACTTCCCAGTTTTCTTTTGTCACAATGTTATGTTTATATCTGAAGTAATGTAATGAATTTATTCACCAGGTGTATCTGCACGGCCCTAGTCACTCTAGCATTGTGATTGTTTTACATTTTTTGAATTCACCAGTTGTATCTGCACGGCCCTAGCCACTCTAGCATTGTGATTGTTTTACTTATTTTGTTTGGTTAAGTGTATTTAATATGGTGTTGTTTAAATGTTTTACGTTTTGATATTTTTGATTGGAATCGGTTGATATAAATTTGGGTGAAATATTAATTTTCTTTTGTTTAAATTGCATTTCTAAATGCATAAATGAATTCATCATGCTGAAAAACAGATAGGGAGATGAATTATACACACTTAACCACTCTAATCTGCAAATCCAACAATTTTTAACTAAATTTCCAGCAAAATTAAACAGATTATATCACCCACCTAAAAAACCAAAATTAATATGGTTTTTCAGCACTGGAATAATAAATACTATTTTACATTGAAATACATGCAGTTGGAGTAATAAATGCTATTTTACATTGACATATATGCAGTTGGATATTTTTAGTAGTAGAATAATAAATGTCATATACATTATTAGATCTGAAATTTCAACAATATAATAATAAATGTACGTTATTTTTTTCAATGGATTAAAGTTCTTGCTTTACGATGTTTCATAAGCCACATAACTGGCCACATAACTGGTGACTTTACATAATGGAGTATCTTAATATTACACTCCATCACCTATTACCTTACACCCCAGTATCAACATATATAACATTTTTACTCTGCTAAAAACATAATGTTTTATCTTCAAATTTACATAACAAATTTAAATGTATACATTTCACCATATACAACATTTATTACTATGCTCTAAATACATAAATGCATAAAATTTGTCTATTTAAATATCAACATACACCTAAATTCAAAGTAAATAAATGTTATATAACTCATTCCAATTTCTCTTTTCATCCACAAATAAAACTAATTTAACTTAATATTTTTAATATTATGTCTTTTCTGATGTTAAAAATAAATTATTATTATTATTTATTTTTTTATTAATAATGTTAATTGTTTTAGGTGTCTTTCTTTAATAATATATAGGGATCAAATTGCCCATTACTGAGTGATTTGTCCATCAACACTTTTTAGTTAAATCTGTTAAAAAAACATCTAATTTACGAAAACCATGAAATTTAACGAGCTATTAAAATTTGAAATTCCAACCATGATAACATAAACGACATTGTTTTAGTCATCTCACCATGCTCTATAAGTAGAGTTCCACTCGGTGCAAAACAAATATGATATTATTACAATGCATATTTGAGATTAAGATGGATTTTGTAAAAAAAATAAACATAACAAAACAAACGTGATTGTATGAATTTTCCTAATGGAATCCCTTTGTAATGAAACATCAAAATGGCTATGCTACATTATTTGCTCTTATATGATATATAAGATATTAAAAAAAACAAAAAACATATGTTAGAGTTCTACTCGGTGCAAAACAAATATGATATTATTACAATGCATTTGAGATTAAGATGGATTTTGTAAAATAAATAAAGATGCATAACAAAACAAACTTGATTATATTAATTTTCCTCATGGAATCCCTTTGCAATGAAACATCAAAATGGCTATGCTACATGACTTACTCTTGTATGATATATATTATATTAAAAATAACTTAGATTTGATGAACAAAACATATTTTTTTAGGTGGATAATTTTAATTTTTTTTTATTATTGAGAAGGTTTAATAATGCATTAGAATATTTGTGAAGTTTAAAAAATACAATAATTTGCTTTTACTCGACATTAGAGAAACACCAATCATCACCATCGTTAAGGTTCTTCTCAAGGGCCTATGCCACTCACTACTTGGCCTTAGCGTTATTGAAACACCATTCATCCACCATCTTCATGGTTCTTCTCAAGGGAATAAGTCTAACAAAGACCGTCCTCAAGGTTCTTCTCAAGGGCATAAGTCTAACCAAGGACATCAAGACATCATGAAATAGTGAGAAGCATATATGTAAGAAGGAATTCACTTGATATGTATTTTGAAGAATTAAAAAAAAAAAATATTATGAATGTATAAACATTTTAACATATTTTGGATTTAGAATTAAAAACTATAAAGGAAAGCATTCATTATACTTGGAAATTGGGGATGATGCTTACTATATTTGGAAACTATATGGTCAATGAATCTGATAAAATGGGAAATTATAATTGTTGATATAAGTTATGTTGTAGGGGCTAGTCGATTCTCTCGATTATACTCGACATTTGACCAAGTTGGGCATGCAAGTCGATCGATTTTCTAGTTGAGTATGTAATTCGATTAGTTATCGAGTTGGATCGATCGGCCAAGGCAATTAAGAAGTTGCAACTGCCTTGTAATTGAGTATACAAGTATAAATGTGTGGCTATGTAACATAGAAAAGAAGATTGTTGTATCATAATATAAAGTGCATATTGATGATCTCCCTACTACTTTGTGTATTCTTCTATCTATGTCTATATGTGTGTTGGTATACTAGTGCTTTGTGTGTATTTCTATGTGTGAAGAACTACTAGTAACATATACATACTTTTCCCTAGATTACAAGATTGGTTCCAGTATCAATAGTTCTGAACATGGGTGTGTAAAATAATGCACACATAGATGTTGAGCTTTGAAGACATATGTGAGTGGTGGGAGCGTAAGATCAATAATTACATAAAAAATTACACAAGGAATAATCGATTGAATCTGGCAAAAGAACGAGCACAATTCTTCATAGAAACTCATGAGCGATTCCTTGAAGCTATTCCAGAAGCATTGTTCAAGTACATCAACTGACCTTCTAATGTGTAAACTTACTTCGGACGAACAATTAATGTTGAAAATCAACAATAGGGGTGGAAAAAACTTGTAATGTTGAGAGAATTGATCAAGATTACATTGAAGAACAAGAAATTGAAGATAGATCATTAATCAACATAGTTAAAGAAAATTTTTACACTAATCTTCATGACAATTTCTTTTGTACAATACCTCTCTGTTGCATAAATTCTTGTTAGATAAAGGAGTCATGCATATTGTCAAATACTGACCTCTTCTCATCACACCACCGCCAAATTCTAATTGGGAGAGCAAACACAGAGACTGGGAAATTTTTCTAGAAGTCGATTGTAAACACGGATGTGAAGCTTGGGACTTTTTCCTATAAACATGAGCATGGAAGTTTTGGATAACATCGTCAACTTCAAGTAAGTCAGGTTGGTGATGGGGCGCTTGATGATCCATGAGATGCCATAGTCAGAGTTGACCACACTGAAGAGAATAATGCCATAAGAAAGGAGGAAGACAATTGAAAGAGGATATATGTTGGAATTATGACGACAATTAGTTATGGTAATAATACAAAGTTGCTTATGGTAAATGTTTGGTAGTTCGTATAACAAAGGCAGTTCGTGAACCGATGTAACCAAAGGCAACTCATGAACTGATTTAATGATCTAACCTATGTTTTATATATCCATGAATCATCGAGAGACATTGTAATGTTCTAAGCTTGATTATGATCTTATCTTGAATAATAAGAGATACTGATACCTTTCCCTGTTGATGTTTCCTTGACACATTG
Source organism: Picea sitchensis (assembly GCA_010110895.2). Lineage (NCBI taxonomy): Eukaryota > Viridiplantae > Streptophyta > Pinopsida > Pinales > Pinaceae > Picea > Picea sitchensis. The sequence goes on along the minus strand of SNQJ01S0011263.1, from coordinate 188,212 downwards.
TCACAATTTTACCACGTAAATATCCTATGTTAATATATGTGAATGTTTTTCTATATTACCATATTTATTTCATTTATTATTGTTTCAAGCTCTTAAATATCAACAAGTGGTATCAGAGCAAAGGAAGTTTGCTTCGAGTAAGGGCCACGCGTTGCACATAGAATAAATCAGTGGACATTAAGTGGAGAATTCTTGGAGGAATTCATGGAGATTGGAAATGGTGATGGGAGGAGAGAAAGAGTAAAAACCTTGTTGGATTACTGAGAGGGGGGGTGAATCAATAATGATAAATTATACCAATTATTAATCCTTTAAACCAAAAAGTATATTATTTTACTTATTCAACCATGTTCATCTATTCATCATCACGATATTACTATATCATAAGCATTAAAATTCATCAGTCCATAATAAACAATAACAAACACATCCACACAATCCACAGTACACCAATATTTACGTCGAAACCCAATGTGGGAGAAAACCACGAAATGATTTTCTTATATGTCAAGAATTACATTCAAGGAAGCACCAACTTCCAATTCTCCAGCTTCAACTGGAAGGAGGCTACAACCCCCTATGTTCTTCAGCTACAACCAGAAGGTGGCTACAATCACCTAGTTTCTCAGGCTACAACCTGAGGGAAGCTCCAACTACCCAATTATCTAGCTACAACCAAGAGGAGGCTACAACCCCCTATGTTCTCCGACTACAACTGGAAGGTGGCTACAACCACCTATCCTTGCCCCGTCCAACTGTCCTGAAATATAAGTAGAATGATGGAACCACTGTCACACTATCACTCTGAGATATACTATTGTAAACCTGTACCAATAACCTGTGCCAACATGTACCATACATCAACCTGTACCTCAACCTGTGTTGGACATATTGTCATGTATTGTCATTGATGTAAACAGTCGATGTCATTACATTATAATGATGAGTTGGTATGAAAAAAATGCAGAAAACAGTTATTAAAAAATATCATGAGAAATAACGATGAAACAAATTAGAAGCTCAGAAGAGATGACGTAGAAGAGTCATTCATTATCATTTCAGGACAGTCTGGGACCGTCAGATTAAGGAGAATTCAGAGGAATTAGATCTCAATCAATAGATCTAAAGTAGGATCTTCGAGATGTTTGAAATAATGATGAAACAGATCAGAAGCTCAAAAGAGATGACACATATGATTCATTCATTATCATTTCGAGACAGTCCAGGATTGTCAGATTAAGGAGAAGTCAGAGGAATTAGATCTCAACCAACAGATCTGAAGCAAGAGCTTCAGGATGTTTCCTAATCGTTAGATCAAGATTTGATCTAGACTTAAGTATTAGTCGTCGATTTGGAATAGAAAAGGGGAATCGTTAGATCAACAATGGTCAACTCTAGCGCTGACTACTCCAGAGAAAAGAAACCTAGAATAGGTAAGATTACTTGAAGGCCAAAGTCCAGAAGTGGACATGAGTCATCTGATCCGAGGAACACTTCGGATAATATACAGATCGTTGGATCGAGTAAAGTGGAAGGATAGGATAAGAAAATACCAAGGTTGAAGCCCCAGAGTCACAAACTCTATCAACCATCGGATTTGGAAAAACCCTCGACAATTGATCTATTTAGAGAACGCCAAAGTAGCAGTGGTCAACTTTGACGCTGACCACTTCGGCAGAAAAGGGTTGAGAACATGTAAATTCATGCGAAGCGCCAAAGGACGAAGTCATTCTCGGTGATCGATCTAAAATACATTTTGGGAGTTGTGAAAACCGTTAGATCCAGGAGGAGAACATGTGCCACATGAGGAGATCCACATCAGCAAGACTACGTCATAAAGGACACGTGGAAAAATCAGATGATGACAAGTGTCAAGGTGTAGTTGGAATTTTAGGTATGGGTAAGTCACAAATCTAAGTGACACGTGGTAGCCACTCAGTCAGTGCTACGTCAACAAGTGACTTCAGTAGCTACGCCACTCCGAGAGTATGTACTTCGGGATTCATAGGGTCGGTTCCTTGAAGAAGGGGATTTATGTCTCCTAGAGTTGCTTCTCTAAAAAGGATTGGTGTCCTTCACTATTCTTTATAAAGCCTTGTAATTCTTGTTAAATATATTTATATAATTGATTTTGCATACAATTCATTGTTGATTTATTGTGGTAATCAATAAAATATAAAAAGTAATTGTTAATTGTGAAAAAGGGGTAATATTGATTCACCCCCCCCTCTCAGTATTCCAACAATTGGTATCAGAGCGGGTTCCTTCAACATAGTCTAACAACTGGAAGGTAGATCCTGAAGATGGATCAACAAGAGGGAATGTATAACAAAAAAGCACCATTGTTCAATGGAGGAGGCTATGCTCTATGGAAAATAAGAATGAAAAACTTCATGTTGGCTCTTGATTTTGATATCTGGCAATCTGTTGTAGATGGTTACATTACACCAACTTATCCACCCAAAGACGATGCATTAAAGAAAATTTGCAATGACAAATCAAGAATAGGTAATGGAATTCTAGGAGGGTTGATTGTTGGCCCTTGACCAAGTTTTGAGGAACACTTGGTCATTTTTTACTGTTTTTGGACTTCGACAACCTATCAAAGATGGAGCGCCAGGCGAAGTAGAGATCACGGGATATCAACCCACTTTTGGGGCCTTTTTAGGGTTTTGGGTTAATGTAAATGGAAAGAGATGTCAACCCATGGGTTTACCCATGTTTAGGCCTATTTTGTAAACTATAAATAAGTAGCTAAGCAATGTAAGAGAGGGGGAGAAGACAAGTTGAGTGCTAGTAAAGGCTTTGTGTATATTGTGTGACCGACTTGCAGAGATGAGTGCAAGTGTTGTAAGTGCTGAGTGCACAGATTGTAAGAAGGCTCTATGCTAGATCTACTCGGGGAAGGATGATCTGGCGAGGTGCGCGCAGATCTCCTGTCCTATGCGGAGTACAAGTGTGAGCTTCGTGTTGTAACCCGATTGACCAAGCTAATAAAGAAGAATAATACTTTGTGGACGTATCTCTAGGGTGGGGGTGAACCACGGTAACTCTATGTGTTGTGCTCGGTACTTCAACCTAATGTGTTGGTTTCTTTCCATGTGTTTTGCTTGATATGATTATGCTATGTGATTTTCTATGATATAATTAAATAGATCCACTTTGCTTTGTGCTTCTTAGATGTGTGGGTATAGATCTGACATATATGAAAGTGTTGAGTGCTAGACCTATTTTTCTTTTGCTAATTACTAACTTAACCTAGATCTAAGTGAATGCTGGGGTGCTTTGTGCCATCTGCAGAGTGCCATGAGGGTTAAATACTGATGAATGATCTATGATAAGTGTGTGCTAAGAGTAAGAATCACATATATGTGTCCCAACTAAGGTTGTAGACACCTGAGTCTTGCAACCACCCCTGCCTCTACCTCGGGTGAGACTTCATCTGCTTCACAGGTGTTTCCGAAAGGGCCGGTAGTTAGGGTTTTGTTGGTGCGTTGTTGAAGTGTTGAACCCTGGGTCTTCCCCTGTGCCAACAAATGGTTCTGTTGCCGGGACCTGAAACTGTGATTGCTGGGAACTAAGGAAGAAGAAAATTTGTGTGTAGATTTGTTTCCCTAGTGTGTAGATTTTTACTCAACTTGTGAAACCTTGTGCTAGGAATAAGGTCAGATCTTAAGAAAGGAAGATCAGATCCAAAGAAAAGAAGCAAGATCTGAATGCTCTGTGCTCTAAGAAAAGTAAAAGTGGAAATTTCTAAAAGAAAGAAGTCAGATTTGCAGAAAAGAGGTAAGATTTGTAAGCTTTGTGCTCTAATAAAGGTAAGAATAGTCAAAAGTCCTTAGATCTGGAAGCTTTGTGCTCTATAGAAGTAAGATAAGTGACATTTTTTGTTTCTAGAGCATGGATCTAGGTATGTTTGATAGATTTTGTCCTAGCTTAAAAACTAGGGTATTAATAGATGAAATAAAGTTTGATATGAATATATCTGATAAGTATAATGATAGATATGTTATACCTATGCATAGAAAGAATGTCTGGACTAACAAGTGGATGCAGGATCCTAGAAAGAAATTTATGCAGGCTAGCCATTATGATCCTAGTGCACAATACAAGAAGAGTTGGGGATCATTGAAGAGAAAGAGAGGATTAAATCTTTGTTACAGTTGCAGAAGACCAGGACATCTTGCTAAGGAATGCCCTGGGAGAAAACCTAGTTGTCTCTATTGCAAAGCTTTGGACCATGAAGTATTGGATTTCCCTAGAATGATCGCTAAGTTGGAAAGGCTGAATCTGAATCAAGAAGACCAGAAGGCAGATCCAAAAAAGGCAGAAACCCAACAAGAATCAGAGAAAATATTAATACAACTAAAATAAAACCTGAAGGAACATAAAGTTGTCCGATTACTAGAGATCTTCAAAGAAAAGGAGCAAGTCGAAGCAAGAATAGGGGACTTCGACATTGATTGTATTATTGATGAAGAAACACAAGTGAACATTATGCCAGAAAGAACTTGGGAAGCTATAGGAAAGCTTTCCATGATCCTTTCCCTAGGAGGGACAAGTTTATTCAGAGGAAAGCTAGTAAACCTATGTGGAAGGCTCGCCCGGATACCTATGACTGTCAATGGAACTTCGACAGAGGAAGACTTTGAGATTATTAAATTTGTTGAAGACAATGCCCCGTTTAACATGCTCATAGGAAAACCTTGGATTGTTAGAGAACAATCCATACGAAAAGAGGAAGAAGAAGTTTTGGAATAGAAGAAGCAAGAGTTAAAAGACTTTATGAACATAAGGATCACGCACTTGATTGAAGAACATAAGAGTAGATCACAGATATTTAATACTAGCAACTCTGATGTCGAGGCTAAGAGAACACTAGAGGATCCGCAGAAGATTGAGTCACCTATTTTTGATACAGAAGAAGTATTATCCAGGAACCCTAGGAAATAATTTCAACAATGCGAAGTAACTAAGAACACGGAAGATATGCATCAGAATGGTAAAAGAATTACTGAGACGAAGCTCATTGGGAAGAAGGCTAGAAAGTTAAGGAAGAAAAGGGCTAATACTGTAAGGTTACAAGAGGTTCTAGAGGATACTTCACAGAAACAAAAATTGCAGAATTGGAGCTTCGCTGAGATATCAGAACAACGACATAGAGTAATTCGCCATGATGAAGCAATATAGCCATTGGGGCCGATATATCTGTTCGAATTCCTCTCTAAATTGGAAGAACATGAGTTAATGAAGGATATAAACCATTGCTAAGTTTCCCTACTTAGTCCATTACACCTCGCACCAAGAATACTTTTTTCTAAGTAATAATTTGAGCACGAAACCTGAGATTAATTCACCCTGATATCATTGCCTTGTTCCCATACTATTCATTGTAGTCTCTAAATCCCTTTCGCAGCCGAGCTAGCTGACCCAAGATTGTATATCGGATGAGCTCAACACTGCTGAGAAAGTAGTTGAAGAAGTTTTAATTGACTTAATGACTGAGAGAGTCATGTCAGGGCGAGGAGTGTCTATAGGTTTACATGCATTGTCCTTGGGAGCATTGCCAACTTCTCCCTCCACTGCTCGAGCAGGACCATCTCGACCGCCTTCGGAAAGACGATATAAGCTTAAAAATGATTTTTCCATTGTGAAGATGATCCCAAGTATCTTGCCTAAGTATATCCCACCACTAAGCGACACAGTGAATCGAGACACTGTACCCAGAGACTTCAACTATGATTTGGTCACTGTGTACCTCCCGAAAGGGGTGTGTGCAGTTTGTGCTGACTAGGATAAGCTCACAACGCTGAAATTTAGTGATTTTAACCTTGGAGATCGCAAAGTTTACAGTATTCTAGCCCTGCACAAGTACTTAACTATCACAAAAGGGAGGAACCCAAAGATTTTCCCTCAGCAATGGATCCATAACCTCGCATAGTCAACCCTCCTCAATGTAATGAAGATTCCTCATTTCAGGAGGCATCAGGAAGTGAATGCATGCGTCAGATTGTTGTTGTCCTGCTACCACAGAGGATACTTATGGTTGGACCACCGCATCAATTTGGATCTGGTTATGATCAATCAGATCATAGGGCTAAGCATGCAGGGCCCTGACCTGCAGGATTTTTACCCTGGAAAGACCACAGATCACGCTCTCGCCCAGCGAATGAAAGACACATATAGTGATGTAGAGAAGGGCACACGAGGCTACAAGGTAGCCTCCATCAAGAATGAAATAGTGTGCCTTGGTTTCCAGATGATCACAGGGAAGTTAGTCCGCAAGAACAGACCCACACAGATGACTAGATTTGTAGTTGACCTGGCAGGGAAGTGCGCGGAGGGACTACAAATGAAATGGGAGAAGTACCTTGTAAATCAACTAGAGCTTGACTGCAGAGAAGAGAAATACCAAGGGTATGAGTTCCACTTTAGTTGGTTTCTCATACTTATCGCTTTCATCACCTGGGAGCTACCAGAAGGTGCCACTTTTCTGGAGATCGAACCCTTCGAACCACTGGCTGCGAATTTTTGTATGCTGTGGTACTCTAGCGACATGAACAAGCAGTGGCAGTCCAATGTTGTCTTCTACACTTATTACAACCAATTGAAGAATGCAATCCAGTCTACACCGTGCCTCACACCAAAAACACTTCATAGATTTAGACCTTTGATCAAATTCAGTGTAGACTGCCACTTCACCTATATCACAGTGCACACTGATGAGAAAAAATACCAACTCCAGTCGTACTACAAGTTGACAGAAGAAGACTTGGAGCAGATTACCAAGGAATGGTCGGTGGACCTCCTTGTTCCAGTGGACCCCGTAGAAATATCTAACGTGGAAATCCCTGAAGCTATACTGGATACACTTGGATCGAGCAAGATTAAGACAGATGATAAAGTTCAATATATCCATAACACATCCACGAAGACTACTTCGATCTCACCTGCGCAAGGAGGTGATGATGAAGAACTAGGTGGCACAGAAGTTGAGAAAAAAAAAGTTGAGGTTACTCCACCTGGAGAGGAGGAGGATCCCTTTAATAAAAGGAAGGTCACCCCACTAAATCCATCATCTCGAAAGAAAACTAAGACCACCCGGACTACGTTTAAGACTACCCTCACATAGGACAACTTTGACTTCTTGATTGTTGTGTTGAATGATGCCTCACTAGAGATCGCAGAAAGGCAAGAAGCGAAGCAGGAGGAGATATTCAACCGACTCATGCATGAACTTCAAGAAGTGAAATAGACACTCTAGTCCAGCCAAGCCATTTCTACTATGCCCTTGACGATGGGAATAGCAGGAACATGCAATGAGCCCACCCAATTACGCCATATCACCAAGAAAGTCGAAGCTCTCCTTCGACGAGATCAAGAAGACACAGCGCAAACCACCCAGGCTTTGGCACAAGTACAGAGCACACTTATAGTACAATAGAGGAAGGCAGAATAGGAACAAATTTCCTTACAAGCGAAGTGGGAGGAGGAGAAAGCACAGTTACACCAGAGTAAGGACCAATTGCTAGTAGAGCAACTTGACATACATGAACGAGTTCACAAAGCACTTCGCTTTGTGACAGTCATTGAAGTGAAAATTGAACAGCGTGTCCCACAGCAGGTGGCACAACTTGAAGAAGTAATCCAACAACTTCAGCAGTGCATTTTATATCTGAAACTTCGTACCGTGCTCGAGACTCCCCAAGAAGTAAGATATCTAAGGGAGGCAACTGCCCGTAGCGTAGTTGATAGGTTAAAAACCTTGGATTTGGAAGAAGCTAAGCGCTAGAATCACTCAGACTTATGAGAACCTCACAAATAACCCAGGATTGTAGACATTAGAGGCACATCTCCAAGAAGCAAAGAAACATGCAGATACGCTACAGGCGCAGCTGAAGGCCTTGACCCCAGTTGAAAGAATGAAGTGATTTCCATAACAACACACCACCCAACAACAGGTACACATGATGCAAAGTAAAGTGATAGAAGTCTCTCAACGAATTCAACCACTCCAAGAGAAAGCATGCCAACTGTTCACTGAATTTGAGAGCCAGGCAACCGAGATTGAACAGGTTGTCATCACCACAGAATAACGCATGGAAGGACCAATAAACGATGCAGTGATCCAGGAGTTCACTGAGTAAGAGGTTGTCGCACTGCAGCAGGTTGAATTAGCTTGGGCCAAGCTCAAGACATTCGAAGTGGAGTTGATCAGACCAGAGTGACTCGGGATGAGTCACAGGTGAGTGTTGGGGGCCTGTTGGCCCTTAACCAAGTTTTGAGGAACACTTGGTCATATTTGACTGTTTTTGGACTTCGACAGCCTATCAAATATGGAGCGCCATGCAAAGTAGAGATCAAGGGATCTCGACCCACTTTTGGGGTCCTTTTAGGGTTTTGGGTTAATGTGATGGGAAAGGGATGTCAGCCCATGGGTTTACCCATGTTTAGGCCTATTTTGTAAATTATAAATAAGTAGCTAAGCAATGTAAGAGAGGGGGATAAGATAAGCTAAGTGATAGTAAAGGCTTTGTGTATATTATGTGATCGACTTGTAGATCTGAGTGAAAGTGCTGTAAGTATTGAGTGCATGGATTTTAAGAAGGATCTGTGCGAGAGCTACTCGGGGAAGGAGGATCTGGTGAGGTGCACACAGATCTCCTGTCCTATGCAGAGTACAAGTGTGAGCTCCATGCTGTAACCCGATTGACCAAGCTAATAAAGAAGAATGAGACTTTGTGGATGTAGCCCCAGGGTGGGGGTGAACCATGGTAACTCTGTGTGTTGTGCTTGGTGATTCGACCTAATGTGTTGGTTTATTTCCATGTGTTGTGCTTGATATGATTATGCTATCTGCTTTGCTATGATATACTTAGATAGATCCACTTTGCTTTGTGCTTCTTATATGTGTGGGTATAGATTTGATATATATGAAAGTGTTGAGTGCTAGACCTATTTTGTTGTTGCTAAGTACTAACTTAACCTAGATCTAAGTGAATGTTGCAGTGCTTTGTGCCATCTGCGGAGTGCCATGAAGGTTAAATACTGATGAATGATCTATGCTAAGTGTGTGCTAAGAGTAAGAATCACAGATCTGTGTCCCAACTAAGGTTGCAGGCACCTGAGTCTTGCAACCAACCCTGCCTCTACCTCGGGTGATACTTCATCTGCTTCGTAGGTGTTGCTGAAAGGGCCGATAGTTGGGGTTTTGTTGGTGCGATGTTGAAGCGTTGAACCCTGGGTCTTCCCCTGTGCCAACATTGACTAATTCTATATGTGTGAAGTTTATGCATTGTAAATCATCCAAATAAATTTGGGACAAGTTGGAGTTTGTATATGAAGGCGATAGCAAAGTCAAGGAAGCCAAACTACAGACCTATAGAACTCAGTTTGAAAATATGAAATTGAAAGAAGAATAAAATATTGTTGAGTCCCTTCATAGGGTAGATGAAGTGGTTAATTCAATCAGAGCAGTAAGAGAAGAAATTACAGATAAACCTATTGTGAAAAAAATACTAAGGTCATTACCTATGAGATATGATGCAAAGATTTCTACAATTGAAGATAGATGTGATCTAAACACACTCACAATTGATCATCTTCATGGAATTTTTACAACATATGAAATGAGAACACAAAATGATAAATCAACAAAAGATGAAACAACTGTTAAAGCATATAAAACAAAGATGAGGCAGGAGAAAAATACATATGATGAGTTATTAGATATATCATATGTAGAAGAGGCCAACTTTATAAAGAAACTCCAGAAATGATTTGGAAAATATAAGGAAAGTTACCTTTAAAATGTTTCAACTGTGGCATAATTGGACACTTTGCTAACAAATTTCCCTATCCCAAGAATGAGGAAAATGATGAAGAAGTTCACAACCAAAAAAACCAATACAAGAAGAAATTTTATAAGAAAAAGAAAAACTTCTACTCTAAAGAAGACATCAACTCTTCATACATAAGTGAAGATGAAGATTCATAGCTTCTCTTTATGGGAATGAACACTCAAAATAATGATGTAGATGATGAAGAAAATTCTGAATTTGAAGGAGAAGTGAACCTAGAAGTAGAACTGATTAGTGCTCTGGAGGAACTAAGAAAGTATAAAAGGAATAACAAGCTACTTAGGGAACAACTTCAAGAATTTGAAGAATCACATCAAGAAAAATAAATAGATGCATTAAGAACTATCAAATAATTAGAGCATATCATCAATGATCGAAAATCCCAACTCCTGGAAGCTAATAAAATTGAAGAAGTCATTTTAAAATAACTTAGAGATAAAAAACAAGAATGTGAGAAATTAGAAGCTGAGATTAAGTTGCTAAAAAGTGAACTTGAGAAAGAAACGAAGAGATCACACTTTGGAAATAGTTCAAATATCTTGGATGAAATGATCAGTAGTCAAAGATCACCAAACAACAAGACTGGTTTGGGATACACCCAAGACTTAACTTCTACATCACAAGGATCTGTCAAAAGACCAATTAGTTATGTAAATTCTCTAAAGGACTCCTTAAGAAGAGAAGAGAATAAGGAAAATATGATACCATTGAACACTGTTCCACATAAACAGAAATCAACATTCCCTACTAAAGTAAAAAATGACAGGAAAAAAACAATCACCAAAAGGAATACCCCTAAACATCAATTTATTGGATAATGTTACTCTTGTAATAATTTTGGACATAAGGAAGTACATTGCAAATCATATGGACAATACAATCGTAGAAATATCCAAAGATATAATAAAAATAAGTACATGGCAAAGAAGAGAAACTATAACTCATTTTCTCCTTTGCAAAAATTCAATATTGAATGTAAAAAATGTAACAACTATGGTCATAAAACCAAAGAATGTAGATTACCAATGCAATCCCTAAAAACAAGAAACCCTAACAAATAGAATAAGAAGACATGGAAAAGAAAATCTGAAGTATCAAACAAGAAAGATGATGAAAATATTTCTCTTGAAATTGATGAAGTTAATAATAGGATATTGGTGGGTAAACATTCTAATAAGGAATATAATAATCAAATCTATGCATATAAAGTAGATCAAACTCTAGTCTTTTTTCTTTATTGTGCTAGTAAATACATGAAAATAGGTTGTCGAGTATACTTTTATCACTTTTTTGGACTCATAAAATCTATAAAAAAAAGAACTCTTTGGAGTCTCCTTTAAGATCTTTTCATACTCCCTAAACATGAAAATATTGTTGAGTGAGCTTGTTGCCTTTCACACTCATTAAAAGGTTTGAAAGGGAATCTTTTGAGTGGTAGTTTACCCCTTTATGACCTTGTAAGACTAAATATGAAAAATAAATACTCTAGTCAATCATGACTAGAATATTTCTCCCTTGTATTGTTTTATACCTTTTAGGGCTCGGGGGACTAAATTTACGAAAAAGAACAACCTTGGAGTTTTCTTTGCAATCCTTTTCCGACTCCATAAACATGAAAAGATTGTCTAGTTTTCCTTCTTTGGACTCATAAAAACAACATTGAAGGACCCATACGGGACCAAAACCTTCCTTCTTTGGGCTCGTTAAACATATGATGAGGGACTCATCGAAGATGAGCTATACCGAGCATTTGTTATCCTCCTCAATCTTGTTTAAAAATAAAGAGGTACTCACCAATCATGGTGGGGGAAAAAATTGAAGGAAGTGGGTCAAGTTTTTGGTAAGCAGCATGGAAACTGTTTGTTGCCTCCCTTGAACATGGAACCTATTTGCATCTCATCTTATAGTTGGATAATATTATTTTCTTGCACTTGTTTGAATCTTGTCTTATAGTTGGATAATCTACTTGTCTCAGATTCATACCAATTCCATGAGTCCTCATACTCCTTCAGCTCACCCAAAGAGTTCCCTGGTGATCATCGCACTATGTTTTGGTATATGTCTAATTCAAGTCAATGCTGCCAAGTCACTTGTCATGTCGCATAATGTTCAAGGGAAGTTTCACCTCAAGCCAACCATTCTGCAATATTATCCATTTTCACACCCGAGTCAATCAGTCCTCTTTTGATCTATTATATTTTATCACTTTCCTATGTTAGTATCCTATCGATGATGGGGGAAACATCATGGCCCTCCTTCAGTGAGTTTTTTCCTTTCGAATTAAACACATTATAAGGGAATTACACTTATAAACCAGTTAGTACCTTGGAGCCTACATGACTCAATGGTTTGTTTCCTCACCTTTGATAGTAGGTTTACACCATTGTCCTCTGATCGAATGATTCCATGGATGTTCGACTTCAACTCATTTATTCACATTCACTGGAATGTACTAGGGTACTTTGGAATTCATTGTTATTATTAGTGATTATCGTCGCACTTGTTAAAGGTATACATTGATGATCGATAATCAAGTGGTTTCTACCATGTTCGAGATCAAGTCATCTATTCACATGGCTAGATTCGTACTATTTCAGGATTGGGATGAAGACCTTGGGTTGGGCATTCACTCTTCTATGTGCTTTGGGCATTCACTCTTCTATGGAGATCATTTGGATCTATATAATATTCCATTCTAACCATCATATTGGCAATCTCACTGATGTATATGTTGTCACACAGATCCACTTTATATTGGTCCATGGCTATGTTGTTTTTTCATATCTAGCTCCAATGTAGATTGTTTTGTGGCTACGACTTAATCATGTCATGCAGGTATGGATCCACATTGTATCTTTGGTGGCCATATACTTAGTCATTAATTTCATGGATCTACAATGTATTGGTCGGCGAGCATCGTTTGAGTCAGTCTATCCGAGTATGAGTATTCCCACCTCAAGGATGATATATGTCTATTGTTTGATGTTAACTTGCAGCTTCCACCCAACTTTCCTATTCCAATTCTTTGATGCACATATTTTTGTAAAGTGTTTCGGCCATCATCTTCTCTTCTAACCTCACACTTTAGGGGGCATATGTTACATAAAAAATTGTCACACTTAGGTGTCACATCTATTACATGCTTTAAGTGTCGTAAAGTGTCGTATGCACCTTACTAAGTGTCACATGCACTTTATTGAGTGTCGCAAATTCGACACCATGAAAGAAACTTTGTCACAATTCCTAGTCAACGTGGAGGAGAAATTTATCATATTAAGGTCAAAATACTATGTGCACATGTATTATTCATTTTTATTGAAAGAATGAAATTAATTTAGTGTGAGAATCCACCTAACATTTAGTTTCCTAATCTCAAGGAGAAGTTGAGAATCTCATGGATGGTTGAGATATTTTCTCAACCCAATATCCTAATTTGATGGATCTTGAGAGATATTTCGTCCTTAAAATCCTTGAGAGACATTTTCTCCCTAAAATCCTTGAGAGATATTTTCTCCCTAAAAATCTTGGAGATCCCAATTTTGTGGATCTAGTGAGTGATCTTCTCCATGGTGTTTAAGCCTCCAAGTCCTATATAATGAGGGAATTCCAAGGTGAAAAGGAGAGAGAAGAAAATGTGTATATGATACTTATGATATTAAGAGAAACATATTTAGAGTGCATTCAAGTACTAGATTGGAATATTGGAGGAATGCTAGTGCAGTAAGGTTGTAAGTTCCCATGTTTTCATTAATATAACTTGGCCTATTTCCTTCATATTGTTGTTTTCACATGTATGTCTATATAGATAGATATATTTTTATATAATGATATATTGTAGAACTAGAAGGTATTTGTTCTATTCCTTGCAGACTCTCTTCATCTTGATCACAAATTGGACAACAAGAATGAGGGTTGAAGAACAACGAGGACAACCCTCGAAAAAGGAGTAAGTCACACTTCTGTATGCTATCTTTTCTATCCATAGACATTAAGAATAGATTTAAAGGAATGTTAGTGTCCAGTTGTTTTTTTTGTCTTGGTAAATAGGGGTATAGATATCCAAGGGAGATTTCATAGGTTCGCGGGGGAAATATTCTGTAACAGTAGGGGAGACAGGGGAAGATGGGGGGAGAGAAATAAAGACAAGGAAACAAATAGACACCAAAAAATCTATCCATGATAATGGTTGGTGTGGCCCAGGTTGAATTCAATCCATGAGTGATTTTGACATCTTAGATGCCCTTAGGTCAGGGTTTCTTAGCCACATGTTAGTCCCTCATGTCATAGACATGCTAGATTTTTTTTTATAAAATTTTCTTAACATATATCATAATCATAGAATACACACCTCTTTTATTTCTGCTATAAATTTTTATCACCTTAACCATTTTTAAATAAGTTATACACTGCAATAGAAGAAACTGAGATCTAGAATATAAAAATAAATAAAAATTGTTTGATAATGTTAAGACTCTCATATCCTGAACTAACAAAAGGTGTTGTAATTTTAAGGATATATTGACTTTCATACAATCATACAATTTTTTAAAGGAGATTCCATCGTTAAGGTACTAACTGATCCAGATTTTTTGAGCATAATGAAATGAATACAAATTATTAAAATATGCTTAACATAGAATAATAGAGATATAGTAAAACTGGTTTTCTATTTAATAAGGAAATCAGCTAAAACTGTAAAATGCAGTGGAAAACAAGCTTGCTGGAGTGGTGGCAGCTTATCTCTGAGAAGAGATGTGACGACTACGCTCATTCGCAAGAAGATCGTTACATTGAGGCTCTGAAAACCTTTTACATTAAAAAGGAATTTCAAAAACCATAGACATCCAAAAATCTAACCCTAGGAGATGAAGCGCCAAAATTCATGTGGGCCCCATTTGGGTAAGTTAGTACATCAACTTCTCGGGGTCGTAACTTTTGCATACGATCTTTGTTTTAGGCGCACGATAGCTCGTTGGAAAGGTCTAACCGAGAAGAACAATTTTTTATTGGCCTAAGAAAGTGCCTTAAGCAATCCCCTAGGCCCAAAATCCCCAAAAACATCGTTTAGGGCCTCAAAACGACCCTAGAAGTTTGGAACCCGAAAAACTGTCGAAAAGATGCCAAGGTGGAAAACTGTTTTTCGAGCTAGTGGAATAGGTGGGTGGCCATCGATATCCACCTAGATCAATACTCTATCCTTAGGAAGCAATGGTATCCATTGCGTTGAGTTCCCCCATCAGATGAGAAAATGTCTGTTGAATTTGGCCCCGGGTGAGCCACTTGCCTTGGTCCAGGAGCTGCCATGCTTTTACGACTTGATAAAGATGGATCCTTTGTTGTCGAGTGCCCTTGATATGTGTGTCCACAATATAATCATTGGATTCCTATTGCATGCAGTCAGGGTTGACCTCTGTTGGTGTCAACTTCTCTGCTATCTCTTAGGTGTCCAATAATGGTGGGAAATAATGGTTGAAGGAGAGCCATGTTGAAGACTGGATGCAGACCAAGGAAGGGGGGAATGTTGAGCTCAAAAGAGTTGTCACCCACAACCTTGGTGATGGTGTACGACCCATAACAAAGTGGTCTAATCTTCTGATGGGGACATGTAAGGTGTTCTTTCTCTAAATGCAACCAAACTTTGTCGCCCACCTGAAACTTATGTGGCACCCGATGTTGATCATGGCACTGCTTGTACTTGGAATTAGAATTCTTTAGAATATCCCGAACCTGTTGGTGGATGTGTTGGATCCACTCAATGAACCAGGTGACTTTGTTAGCTTCTGGTGGAGCAGGGGATGAGTCGACCGAGGTGGTCGACAGGGGTGGTGCAACATCCATGGGGTCCAATGGTTGGAATCCCAACCCCACCTGAAAGGGGTTGTGTCTAGTTGAGCTATGCAGGGCTTGGTTGTAGCTATGATGGACATAGGGAAGACTCACATCCCATGTGCAGGGGTGTTTTTAATTGTACATGCGCAGGATATGTACGACCATCCGATTGAAGACCTCATTTTGGCCATCTGTCTGGGGGTGGAAGGAAGTGGATTTGGTGATCTTGGTATCCAATAGTGACTACAGGCTTGACCATAATGAGATGAGGAACTTACTATCATAGTTTGAGATAATGGTTTGTGGGATCCCAAAATGTACCCATACTCGTTCAAAGAAGAGCTTGGCAGTGGCTTCTACTGTGATGTTTTTCTTGCATGTGGCTAGAATCGCCATCTTGGAAAAGTGATCAACAACCAAAACACATTCATTTCCCCTCTTGGTGGATGAGAGGCCCGAAATGTAGTCCATTGAGATGGATTCCCATAGCCTATTAGGATTAGGAAAATGGGTGTACAGGCCCTGTTTCTTAGTGGTCGGTTTGGAAATAACGCAGGTGGTGAAGGACCTGATATACTTGTCGACATCTTGTTGAAGTTTTGGCCAGTAGAAATGTTTCTACAACACTGGCACTATCTTTTCGAAGCCAAAGTTTCCTTCCACTTGACTGTATTGAGCTTCCCAAATCATCTTCGCGTGCTCACTTGATGGAACATAGAGATGGACTAGACGAAACAACAACCCATCCTAAAGATGGAAATTAGCGACCATTGAGTTGGCGCCCAACAATTGGTAGGTGGTGGAGAAGTTAGGGTCTGTCTCGTAGAGGTGGGCCCATCTGGAGGTCTCGTGACCGCAAGAGTCTAGCACCGTGGTGAGTGTCGTGACTAGAGGTTGGTTGAGGCAGTGAACAACTCGGTTGGTACTTCTTGTTTTATACTTGATGTTGAGGTGGAACAGTTGTAAGTATGTTGACCACTTCTGATGGCAGTCATTCTACAATTTTCCTTGGTTCTGCATGAACTATAGTTGCTTGTGATCAATTTGGATGACTGTCTCCTTCCCAAGAATGTAATGTCTCCACTGGCGACAAGCTTGCACAATGGAGTACATTTCTTTGTCATAAGTAGGGTACGTATGGACAACATCTGATAGTGTCTCACTATGATATGCCACGGGGTGGCCGTGTTGAGTGAGAACAACGTCCACAACATAGTTTGAAGCATCTGTCTTGATCTCAAAGGGATGTTGCAGGTCCAATAATGAAAGTAACGAGGATGAGAAAAAACACTTCTTCAATTAATTGAAGGCTTGTTGTTGGGACATGTCCCACACAAATGTTTCCTTATCGCCACCCCTGGTTACTTGGCTGAGGGCCCATGCGATATGAGAGAATCCCAGCACAAACCTGTGATAGAAATTGGTGAGGCCCAAGAAGCTTCGAAGTTCAGTGAGTGTGGTTGGGGCTGGCCAATTACGAATGACATGGATCTTGGATAGATCCACATGAACACCATGTTGATCAATGATGTAGCCTAAGTAATGGACCATGTCCATGCCGAAGGAGAATTTTTCCAAGTTCATATAGTTTTTCCTACTGCAGGGTGTGCAGAACCTATTGAATATGCTGCAAGTGTTCCGCCCAAGTATTGCTGCAGATGAGGATGTCATCCAGATACACCACTACAAAAGTATTAGTGGAAGGTCATAGGATATCGTCCATCATCCTCATAAAAGTTGTTGGAGCATTTGTTAAACAAAAGGGCATGACCAGCCATTCAAAAAGACCTTCTTTTGACTTGAAAGCAGTGTTCCATACATATGTTTGTTCTATTGGGACTTGGTGGTATCTAGACTTCAAATCAATCTTACTGAAGTATTTGGCACCTCTAAGATGATTAAGGAGGTCATCGATTCGGGGAATTAGGTACGATTTTTGGACTGTGATTTTATTCATGGCCCGGTAATCAATACAGAGATACTAGGTCTTGTATTTCTTCTACATGAACACGATTGGGATCCCACAAGGCGACGAGTTTGGACAGATGTGCCCCTTGTGGAGAAGTTCTTGGATATGCCTCTTGATCTCATTTTCTAACAGAGAGAGATGATAGACTGACCCATTGGGTAGTGGTGTGCGTGGGGTCAGATCGATGGGATGCTTGACCTGGAAGTGTAGAGGTACCCCGGTAGGAGAGGAGAAGATATATGAGTATTCTTCCATGACCTTATCCACTTGCTTCTGTTGTGTGGAGAGATCGACTGTGGAGGCTCTGGATGTGGCTGTGATATTTCACTCACTCTGAGAACAAATCACGAAGAAGACAAATTTTTCAGTATGAGAGATGACCTTCCTGCATTTCTTGGTAGAGATCAAGGAAATAGTACTAGGAGGGACTGCCTTAGGTATCCTGTACAATTTCCTGTTCAAAGTAATAATAACACTACGAGGCCTAGACTCATATACAACATGATGTTTTAATAAATAAGGTTGGCCCAAAAGAACATTACAAAATTTGAGAGGATAAATATCACACAATACCTGGTCTTTAAAGGGCTTGATGTCATACAACAATCGACACTATTGGTTGACGCGAAGATTGCTTCCTTGGTGGAGCCATCCAATGGTGTAGGGTTGTGGGTGCGGTCTTGTCAGGGCCAACCACTTGATGGCATCTGTTGATATGAGGTTCTTTAGGCTACCACTATCAACACTAAAGTGCAGTGGGGTGCCTTTTACCCACATCTATGAATGAAAGAGGCACTCTCCTTCTTCTGGATCGTCTGGTTCACCAGGCTAAATCTTGGTGGTAGAAACGGTGGCACTAGGTTCCACATCAATGATTCGTCTTCCCCTTTTTGGTTCTGATTCACATTCATAACCCACATCTGATTCATACACTTTCACTTCGGCCACCAAAAACGTCTTTGAGTGGTAGTCAACAGTGTTATGCCAAGGGCTCTTATGAAAGTTGCATCACTTCCCGATATCTTTTTTTGTCTTTATGGTGTCCTTCTTTTCTTGCGTATTAGACTGGTTGTCCTGATACTATCCATCTTTACTTTGTCCTTTGGTCTGTGGGTTGGGGAATCCCTTTCCTGGATTTTGATGTGAGGGGTTCCCAGGCCCAAATTGTCGAGTCTTTTGTTTGATATTTTTCTCGATTTTGACGACATATCGGTAGGCCATGCCCAAGGACGAGATGTCCAAAAATTCCATTTCGGTCTGGATGTATCTATTCATAGAACCATGATACTTGAGCACTAGATGTCACTCTGAATCTTTGATACCCAACATGGTGTGCAAGGTATGGAAGATATTTGTGAACTCTGGCACTGCTTGGTCTCTTTCTTTCCGTAGTGTGGTCCATTTGGTATACAAGTCATCATAACTTCTGACAGGGTAGTATTGTTCCTTAATAACATCCTTGAAGGATTCCTAGGTGTCTGGGACTGTAAATAATGAGGGTGTTGGACCTCGACCAAGTCTTGAGAGAACCGATGTCAGCCCATGGGGTTACCCATGTTTAGGCCCTTTTTGTAATGTATAAATAAGTAGCCAAGTGATCTAAGAGTAGTTTGATCTATGTGATTGTAGAGGTCATTGGCTTAGAGCATGACTAGTTGGCTTAGTGCAAGGACTGTGTTAATAATTGTATAGCTAAGTGAAAGTGATTGTAAGAGGCTTTATGCATAAATTGTGTAAGGCTTTGTTCCCTAACCTAATTCAGGGAAGGAGGATCTGGAAAGGTGTGCGTAGATCTCCTGTCCTTTGCGGAGTTGGCCCTGTGGCTTTGTGCATGGGAACAGAGGAATGTAAGAATCTTGAAGATCAATAAAGAAGAAGAAGAGTTGGTGGACGTAGCCCCACACTGGGGTGAACCACATATATCCTATGTTGATGTGCTTTGTGTAATGTTGTTTATGTATTTATTTGCTTAGTGCAATGATATTGATGCATGATAGGTAGATCCTTTTATGCTTAATGATTTATATATGAATGAATGCTAGATCTTCTCTGATGCTATGTGCTAAATGGTTAGATGTGATTAATATTGATTACTACTGCACTGATATGTAATTAGGGTTAACTTGCGGTGTGAATAAGAATCATAACTTAATGCATATTGTTGGCTAAGTGCTCTGTTAAGTGTTGTAATCACAGATCGGTGTCCCAGCTAGGTTATAGACACCTGAGTCCTACAACCCACCCTGCCTCTACCTCGGATAAGACTTCATCTTCTTCTCAGGTGTTGCCAAAAGGGTTGGTAGTTAGGGTTTTGTTGGTGCGTTGTTGAAGCATTGAACCCTGGGTCTTCCCCTGTGCCAAAAATGGTTGCATTGTCGAGACATAAAACTGTGATTGCTGGGAATTGAAGAAAAGTGAAAGCTCTGTGCATAGATTTGTTGTTGTAGTGCGTAATATTATACTTAACTTACGAAGCTCTGTGCTAAGAAGGGAAATAGATCTGAAGAAAAGAGGTAAGATCTTAAAGCTTTGTGCTTTAGTAAAGGTAAGATAAGTGGAAATTTTTACTTTGAAAGTATGAATCTAAGTATGTTTGAAAAATTTTGTCCTATTCTGAAAACTAGGGCACAACTAGAAGAAAGAAGATTTGATCTGAATAAAATTGATAGAGATAGTGAAAGATATGTTATTCCTATGCATAGAAAGAATTTTTGGACTAATAAATGGATGCGGGAACCTAGAAATATTTTTTGCAGATTGCAGGCCAATCACTGTGATCCCAATGTGCAGTACAGGAAATGTTGGGGATCATTTAAGAGAAAGAGAGGAATGACATTGTGTTATAACTGTAGAAGACCAGGACATCTTGCTAAAGAATGCCCTGGTATAGGTCCTATTTTTCTTTGTTGTAACACTTTTGGTCATGAGGTTTTGGATTGTCCAAGAATGATTGCTAAAGTTGAAAAGAGGAATATGATACAAGAAAACTATGAAAAAGGTAAAGAAACTAAGGATATGCTAGAGAACCAGAAAGAATCAGAGACTATGTTATTACATATGAAAGAAACATTGAAGGACCATAGAGACATCAGTTTACCAGAGATCTTAAAAGAGAAGCAGCGCATAGAAACAAGAATAGGAGGCTTCGACATAGATTGTGTATTAGATGAAGAAACACAAGTGAATATTATGCCAGAAAGTGCTTGGGAAATTTTGGGAAATCCTGCTATGGTTCCTTTATTGGGAGGGATAGGCTTGTTTAAAGGAAAGATGATAACCCTATGTGGAAGAGTTACTAGTGTACCTATGATTGCTCATGGAACATCGACTGAAGAATAATTTGAGATTATTAAGTTTGTTGAGAAAAACGTTGTTATCGGATAAATCGGTAGGTTCAGACACTAACAGATCTCCCTAGATCCACCTAGATCTAGAACAAAACAGGACAAGACACAACTCTTTCTCTAAGTTGCAGTCATTGAATCTACTACACAAAAGGAATAAGTGACATACCTTTAAGCGCTTTCGTAGGTCTCTGTTGTTCCCACTTCACTCCAGTTCTCTTGTGAAATCGGGTCCAAGACAACACAAAACAACCAAAGTGAAGATAACAAAGTATATTCAATGTCAACCTATGCATATGATCAAGGAGTTACGCAATAAAATAAGAGTGATTTTATGGGAAAGGGACATGCCACTGTATTATATTGAATGAAAGTAGAAGATACAACTAGATTTGCTTGATGTCGTAAGCTTCCTTTCAGTGACCCTTGGTTCCAACACACACACTTGCTCTATATTTGCATGAAGAAGATCCAATACAACTTGATAGACCAAATAGAGTCTCCAAGATTCTATCCAAGCAGAGTTCTTCACACAATTCTTTCACCAATTCCTCATTCAATCTTGCTTAACCTTTTCCATGAGAAACCTTTCAATATATAGGAGAAGGAGAGATGGTTAAATGGATTAGGATGATCCCGCCAAATCTGAGAAGTCAGTAGAATTCCAACCATACGAATTCCAACTCATTTTCTAGAAGATCCCCTTCTAGAACCTTTGTGACCTCTTCTCCTTTTCAAGATTAAAAATAGGTTCGCACCCTACCTATAGAGAAGACTGCAAATAGTTCACACCCTAAGTATGGGTTGCCTGCGAAAATCAAGGATTTTCACACCCTATAACATAGGCAGCCTGCGGACTCATCTTAAAAATGTGTTTTTTGGAAGAAGACAACAATCACTTTTCTCAGGAAAAAAGTCCTTGTGGGAAATTGAATACATCATTGTAGACACATCATCAGAGTGACCAAAATAATGTGTAACAAAATTCCCCCCAAAGCATAAGGCTGGAACTTGTGACAACTGAAATACTTTGTAAATTGTGTGTGTGTGTCAGAAACAAGGAGCGCACCTAATCAGAAACTTGTAAACAACCAAGCATTTGCAACATATAATACCCATTCTGAGGTAGGCATTCCCATGCTCAGATAAAAAATGAATGGAATTATAAATGTATATCATGGACACCAAACATATACAGTGGATCCATGTCATGAAAATTCTAGATAGCCACCAGGAATACATTGTGGATCTATGTGAGAAGACTTTGAATTAAGAGATAGCCATGTGACATACAAAGTGGATATATGTGCTGATACAAATCATACATACTCCATTGCATCCTGGATCAAAAAGATGAGACCCAGGCTCTTCAATCCTGTCACCTGAAAGTACAAATATGGCCATGTGATTACATGTGCTGAAGTCGAACATGGTAGAAACCACTTGATTACCAGTCATTTATGAAAACCGTTAACAAGTGCGAGGGAAATCACCATTGATGTCAATGACTCCCAACGTACCAAAGTACAATCTGAACGAATGCGAATGAATGAGATGACATCGAGCACTCGGTAGAATCTCTTAATCAGGGATCAATGATGTGAAACCCCTGTCGAAAGAGAAGAGACCTGCCATTAAGGCATGCAGGTTCCAAGGTACTAAATGATTTCTAAGTCTTATTCCCGGATAATGAGTTGGAGTCGACGAAAAAAGACTTGTCACAAGAGGGCCTTGATGTATCCCTCATCAATGACATGAAACAAGTAACATATTTTGAGGGCAAATCAAAGTATGAACAAGGGTTGAAATAGACACAGGGAAGGTTGACATAGTAAGAATGGACAACTGCAGATGGTCGACTCAATAGAGGGCTTGTTTGAACTGCTCTTGAACATATGAATGACACGACCAAAGACTTGGCAACACTGACTCAAAGACGACCCAAGATATGACCTTGTAGAAAGTCAAACGAGAGACAAGAGGATTTCCCAACTCGGATTCAAATGGCGAATAGGGGGTGTCATGTTCAAGAGCAACGCTTACTGCCATTAACACAGACACAAAAACATATCCCTTTCCCAAAATTTCCTCCACCATTTATGGTGAGTACCTCTTTATTTTTACACAAGCTTGAGGAGGATAACATATGCTTGTCGATGTAAGCTCATCCTTCATATGAGTCCCTCAGAGTATATTTAACGAACCCTAGGAAGGAGTGGTTCGGTCCCATTACGGGTCTTTCGATGTTTGTTTAACGAGTCCAAGGATAGAAAACTCGAAAGTTTTTCATGTTTTGAGAGTCTAAAAAACACTTAAAGAGAACTCTCCTAGTTCCTTTTTTGTAAATGAGTTCGACGAGACCGAAAAAGTGATAAGTTATTGCCCGTCGAACGTTTTCTTCAAATACTTTAACGAGCGTGAAAAGAACAAGATCGTTCGACAATATTTTTGTTTTTATGGAGCGTGAAAAGAGCTTAAAGGATACTCCCTTACGTTCGTCATTTTTGTGTTACCATGACGAGTATGAAAAGACAAGAAAAATTATACTCGGTTACGTTCTCATATATTTTCGAGCACGAGAACGAACGAATACTGAGATCGAGGTTTTTCCTACAAAAACCCTAAAAACATAGTCAGACATGTGAAAAAAATAAAAAACACGCGTACCCCCTCGTTTGGACTTTGAAATTGCTATATCTGTGAAAAACCATACTCACAAGGCTATTAAGGCATTAGGTTTTATAAGCAAACAATTAAAATAATATAAAAAACAAATAAGAAATGGTAAAAAGTGAATAAATATGGGTGAAAAGGACTTTTTACCATTTTATTGTTACTTTGCCAAAAACTTGTCCAACATACCTCATTTTCCCCCAAATTTCTTTGCTCGATTGCGAGAGGCACAAGCGATCATTCGACGAATGGTTTCAGCCAACGAGGTAAGATCTTGATCCTTCAACTTTTCCATGGTTTATTTTTGGTTTTTATTGGCAATATTTTGAGTTTTGAGTCCATTTTAAGGTCAGACCATGCGCTCAAGCATTCTCGCAGGTGGGCCTTGCGGGATCTGCGAGAATCTAAGATTCTTGCAGGTGGGCTTCAGGACACCTACAAGAATCTCGCACTATGCAAAAGGTCCACCTGCGAGGGCCGACAAATGGATTTTAATGTTTGGTTTTGCTCAATAAAAAATATTCAAGAGTCCACAAAAAGTTGTTAACTTCCTTCTCATGGCTCTATTGCAGGTGTTGACCATCACAATGATGGAATGGAGGGAAAGAGAACATGAGGAGGATGATTCCATTGCCGGGAATGACCCGAGTACAGTCACTGCCCTCCGAGAATGCATGCTTTTGAAATTTTTTAGGATCCCGGGCATGAGAGCCCAACTCAAGTTATTAGAGTACCTGGTCCACATGTGGGATGTGGATCAACAGTTATTTCACGTGGGAGTTCACACGCTTGTTATCATTGAAATTTCGTCCGCAAATGGTTACAAGAATTCAACATCGTCAAACAATTATGAAGTCATCCATGGACCTGAATTAACACAAAAGAATTCATAAAGGGTCAAAAACTATACAAATAGTGCAAAAATTAAAGAGCGCTATGAAGACACTGGGCGCGCGCGAGACAAAAACGCAAGATTCGCGCACATGCACATGATGCGCGACTGTTATCGCAAAAAGCCGTGCACCTGAGAAACGACGCATTTATGAGAGTGGTCGGCCTCCCACCCACTTCTGGTTCAACTTCCAAGTTGATTTGACACTCAAATATGGATTGGATTCGACTGGATGGCTGGTCAAAGACCTAGAAATGCCCTAGTTAGCCTCTTTACACACTACAAACTAGTTGAACAATAGCTCAAAGGAATGCTATAAAAAGACCATGGATACACTTCATTTTTCAAGGAATTTCATAGCAAAGTTATGCTACCACTATTCTGTTGAGGACTCTTCTATCCTTGCCAAGAGTATACTTAAATCATTGCTTTGGGCAATCCATCTCACCCCTTGAGTGGATTAGCAAAGAATTTTTTCACCATTTTCATTTTCCTTTTCAAAGTTGTAAGAAGAGCTTACTTGTGGGGGTCCAAGAGCCCTCCCTTGGAGGAAGAAGGGAATCATAGTCCCCTTGCTTCTTGGTGTTTTCTTTCACTAATATCAGCCTTATCATTGGTGACATGGGTCTCATTGTTCTTTTTGCCTTTATGTCCCTATGCTTATAAATTTAGTTGTTGTTTTATTTTTTAGTTTATTTCTTAGTTGTTGTTTTATATTTCTTTTTCTAAACCTTTTCCTTGTAGCTATCCTGCTCAGCAAACCAAACTGAGTTTGCAAGCACCTCTATTTTTCTCACTAAGGTGATGAAAGAGGCGCAACAACGCTGACACTAGATATTGAGGATATCTATTTTTTGACGGGGTTGTCACGGCGTGGATACCATGCTACTTTGATCAAAGGTAGAGGTGACGGACTTCCCATGAGTGAGTATGTTCGCCAATATTGTGTTCTCGAGGAAGAGAGAAGCAAAGGGAAGGTTGCCACTTGGGGGGTCCAAGATTTGACACTACAGACTATCTTGTTCACTATTGCACGCATGGCTGGGAGCGCAACTCCGCACATGGATCTCCAGAGCTATTTCCAATATGCCATAGAGTGCACAGAGCCTCGGGTCTTCAACTGGTCGGACGCGGTTCTCTGTAGTATGAAGAGGCAACTAACAAAATGTAGAAGGGGTGACTTGAAGCAGTTTGGGTATGGGTCACTTTTGGTGTCATTCTTCCTCAAGAAGGTCCCACTGTTGCGACTACAGGTTGATTGGGGCTTATCGGCCCCACATGATCTGAGGATGATGAGGTGGTGTAACCTCATGGATCGACATGTAACAGGGCCTATAATAAAGTACAATGATTCATTTTTTGACTGGTAGAGGCCCTAGATGCTGATGATTGACGACTATGCATATGCCGGTTTGGATTTCCGAGGGGATCCAGATTTGGTCCTGCCTGACGATGCTCAGTGGGGTGACTTAGGTGAGAAGTACACATTTTGTTCTTTTTAAATGTTTTTGTAATTTTTATCATATGAAATGTTTTTATGTTGATCCAAGGACTAATAAAAAAATTTCTTTTTGATGACACAGATGTGGTGTTGGTTGTGGAGCCTGATTATCTTCCTGATTTATAGGTATTTTACTTTCAACCGTGTTTATACCCCATGAAGTATTTACACCCCAAAAGTATGTACACTCTTCCACACGGGGGAGTGCAGAGGGGGGGTACCCCCTCTGCGGGTTCTGGGGGGGCCTATCCCCCCGACTAGGTGCAAGCGGGGGTTCAGGGGCGAAGCCCCCGAAGAAAAAATTGCCTTGTAAAAGTATATTGTAATTTCATTGTAAATCTAGACCGTTCATTATAAGGTCGCAGATCTAATGGTAGAGATTATGTTAGGGTTTTTTTCCCTAGAAGGCAACCCTCTTTTCCTGAGGGAAATGTATCGCAGCTATGGATGGTGGTGAATATTGTATTCTGAGAGAGGAGACTGTGAGAGAAAGAAGAGAAAGTTACAGTGGGTTTTGTTGTAGGTTGTATCCCTTCATTTGCTGGATAAAAATAAATGAAGGACCTGTCAATTTCTCTGGTGGACGTAGCCCACACCTGGTGAACCACGTAAATCTGTATCTCTCTTGTATTGTGTGTCTTTTGTGTTTTGTTTCTGCATTTGTTTTATTTTATTGCTCCGCGGTCTTGTTTTTCTAACAACTGGTATCAGCGCATAAGGTAACTCGCAGGAAAAGAGGGTTCTTGGTTCGAGTGGGAGCAATGTTAGAAGATGGAAAGTTTAGGGTTGAGAAATTTAACGACCAAAACTACTAGTTATGGAAGATGCAGATGGAAGACTATTTATATCAGAAGGATCTATTCCTACCATTGAGCGGAGTAGCAAAGAAGTCGATGACCATGAAGGACGAAGAATGGGAGATTCTTGACAAAAGGCTCTAGGAACGATATGGCTGATCCTGGCAGCGTCGGTGGCTTTCAATATTTCGAAAGAAAAGACAATGAAGGGTTTGATGGACGTGTTGGCCAAATTGTATGAAAAACCCTCGGCGTCGAATAAAGTATTTCTAATGAAGAGATTATTTAATATGAAGATGTTAGAAGGTGGGTCTGTTGTAGATCATTTAAATGAATTTAATACGGTTACTAATAAACTAAGTTCTGTAAAAGTGGACTTTGATGATGAGGTTAGGGCTCTTCTAATCTTGTGCTCATTGCCAGAAAGATGGAATGGATTGGTCATGGCTGTAAGTAACTATGTCTCTGGTTCAAATACTTTAAAATTTGATGATGTTGTTGGTGTTATACTTACTGAGGAAATGCGATGGAAAAGCACTGGTGAGACATCAGGAAATGCGTTGAACATGGAGAATAGGGGAAGACAAAAGGATAGAGGAAAGGGCTCAGGAAACCGCAAAAATTCTAGGAAGGGAAGATCCAAATCCAGACTTGGAAAGATAGAGTGCTGGAATTGTGGGAAGAAAGGACATCTGAA
>SNQJ01S0011263.1:126112-140324 GCA_010110895.2 Picea sitchensis | reverse complement strand
CTTCTCTATCTCATCTTTATACTTCTTGGGATGCCTATAGGGTGTGGTGATAACAGGCTTAGCCCCTGCTTCTAGCTCAATGATGTGCTCAAACCCCCTGTCTCGTGGCACACTTGGAGGAATCGGCCCAAACACTTTCTGGTGCTTGTCAAGGATTCTTTTGATCTCTGGTGTGTAATGCACTTTTCCCTTTTCATCCACCCGTGTTGAGACCTTACATTCCACTGCATATACAATTTATTCCCTTCTGAAGATGGCTTCCATCCTCTTGTCCATGACCACTCTGGCAGAGTTACCTGTCATGCCTTTGAGCACAACCTTTTATCCTCCTTCCTCCACAAAGGACATTTCCATGGTATTGTAATTTGTGGTGATGGGTCCTAAAGTGCTGAGCCACTGCACCCCAAGGATGATGTTGGTATCGGGAAGATGCATCACATACACATCCTGAACTAACTCATGCCTTCCCAAGGTGAGTTTCATACATGGTATGTATCTGTTATAGGGCATAGTACTACCACCTGCTACCTCCACTTTGAATCCTTCAAACTCTACTGTAGGTATGTGCCTTCAAACTAACCAATTGCATCAATGAAATTGTGGGAAGCTCCTCCATCAATCAGAACCAAAACTTTCTATCCTTGTAAGACCCCTCTCATCCTTGCATCAGAAGGTCGGTTATCCTAGTTTGGTTCTCGTTCATTTTCTGTAGATTCTCATCAACTTTCTTCAATGTTTCAGAGATTTCAGCCAGTCCCCTTCTATTGGTTTCCTGATACTCATCCAACTACCGGAACAATGTGCTTTCTGTGCGGTTCATGTTTTGCTGGAACTTACCAAATTCGACTAGTAAGAGAGCCAAGCCCTGAGGCTCATGGTCGTCTCCTGACCCTTCCATTTATGCCTCTGTTTCACCATTGTTTTTCTTCCTCCGATAACAATTCCCCTGTACTTCTGCATGCACCGATCTCTCCACAGGTTTGGAGGATCGAGGCTTTGATACCATTGTAATGATCCCAAGCCAAATTATTTCTTGGAATCACTAACTACTACTAATTTATTGATTTATTAAGTGCATACAAGATTCATCAACATATGGAGATCACAATATATTCAAGATGTAGAAACACAAGCAAAGATCTGACCTTTTTATTATGAGCAATGTAAGATCAATACAATAGATGTTCGATCTGGCATAAACCTTAGATGGTCGTACAAGCAATAAATATGAGCTGCTACAAAATGCTCTCCACAATACAAAATAAGCCTCCAAAGGCTGGATATGCAATGAAGACTGAATCAAGCAGATCGCTCCAATAAAAGGCTGAAACCCTCAATAACTCGGCCCTGCTTCCATAAGTGTCCAATCACCCTAAGAAATATGCCAACTGATAGATCGAGTGATGGTAAGAACAACCCAGGTGCCCGAATCTCCAAGATCCCACTCAATCTCTGTAGATCTGAAATCCCCCCCTGAATGGTGCACCCCACTGGATGACTGAAACCCTAGCTGGTTCAGCCCTGATGAAGGAGGCCTCCAAATGCTTTGAAACTCTCCAAGAATATAGATCGGGCTATGAGAATCCCGTGGGAGAAGTTTCAGACTCAGATCTCAAGAAAATCTCCCTAGATCTGAGCTTTACTGAATCACAGGACGTCCCCTATGGCTTCAAGACGTCCCAATCTGCAGACAGATGTAGAATGATGATAACCCTCTAGAAAATCCCTCAAACTGATGGTCCTGCCCCTACAAACAAAACCCAACTATCGGAATGGCCCTAGGCCCTCAGGATAAGCTGGATCGAACCTCCCTCTAGATGATGGTGCGCCCTTGCTGGAAACACAAGAACAGTATGGCCTGCTACCTTCTGAAGCGCTAGATGGAGATGGGCTGAGACTAGAATGGTGTGGAGGAGTATTTCATCCCCAAGACCAAGCTGCAGAACAAGGTGAGTGGATATTTCACCACTGAGTTGTTCACAAGGGTTTGTACAACAAAACCACCAAACTGAATGCTTCAAGAGAAATAGAAAATGCTAATCCAAAACCAGAATGAGTAATAGGTGCGCCCCAACCTCTTACTTATACTTTTCCTTATAATTCTCTGTTGGGTTAGGTTAACTCCCAGGGTTAATATTCTATTCTTCTGTTGAGTTATCTTTTACTCCTTTATCCTTTTCCTTTCTTAAGTCAACTTAAAAATATAACTTTTAACTTCTTGACTTCCCCCCCCTCAGTGTGAGACTATGACCTAGTGAGGGTGCCCACGCCACTGAGTCTCCTTATCACCTCTCTAAGAGGTGGGGGACATTACATCGAACCCCAAATAGGATTAGACATGCATGTATAGTGTTGGCCTGTACTAGGGGGTATGTTGGAGCTAGCTTGAGGTTGTTGCCCCTTAGTCGAGTGAGGATTATGTTGAATAAGACAATTCCAATACTGGGCCAAGGATGGAGGTATGTTTTTTCCATATGGTGGGGTAGGTGGGGGTTTCCCTTCAATCGGGGGTTGTGTCCCAATTGGGATTTTTTCTGCAAAAGGGGATTGGGTTTGGCCTCCTTGGTGAAATTGTCCACCAACAGGAATCTGGTAATTAGGTGTGAAAGATGGGATGGTGCCACTAGGATCAGTGCCTCTGATAGAGGATGGAATAAGTCCTCTGAAAGGGGGTCGAGGAAGTGTCAGAATGGAACTGGTAATGAGATGGTGCCCAAAGGGAGTGGAAACTCCAGGAGTCTCGGATGTGATTTGTGTAGGAGCGGGAATAGAAGCATTCAACACATGATATCTGGGTAGAAGCATTGGGGTGAATCTAGGTGAAAGCGGCATGCCAATGGGGGCTTGGCTAGCCATTATAGTCCTAGTGTGAGGACTCATAGTATCTGGGACCATTTTGTAATGGACCATTTTTAGGGGGATAGTCAATATGTGGTCGGCTGTCGGAACGTTTATACCAGGAAAATAATATGCAGTAGTAAAAGGTATCGCGTCTGGATTAGATGTTTCAGGCAGCTCAGGTGTGACAGTGATATCAATGCTTTCTCTTGAGCCAAAGAGATCCCGTCTAAAAATTCCAGTAGTCCAAAAATGATCTTGACCCTCAGGTCCTGTGAAAGGTCCAGTTGGTAATCCAAAAGACTGAACAACTATTTCTCTAGAAGAATTCACTCAAACAATACGTCTCTTAGAGTTGGGAGGAATTCGAAAGTCCTCTTGAGAATTGGTAATTTGGAACTGTTCTAGAGAGTTAGTTCTTTCAACTTGTGGAGTGGCAACATCTTGGACTTCACTCTGTTGAGGAGAGATCTCCGGTGAGTTGGTAGGCAAGGGTTGAGAACCTTCTAGATCCTCTGGGGGTAGGCCTTACATTCTACATGAATGACATGGAGGGTCAATTGTGATCGAGTTAGAATCTTACAAAAGAAATTATATGGCCAACTTGGGTAAACAAACAACATGCGCTAGTAAAATCTAGGAAGCAAAACCAAGCAAACAAGACCTTCCAATTCCGAAGTCACTAGTTGGTGATGAAATCCAACATGGCAACAATGAGATAAGAAGGGGCTAGGCTAGGGTGGAAAATTTACGTTGACGACCTGCTTAATGGACTTACACCCTGGTGCAAGCTCCCACACATAATCATGGGTATACCCTCCAAGGAGCCCGAGTGAGTCTGGTCAACGTCGATTCTAGGTACTGTGAAGACTTACCCCTTCACAGTCACCTTGTGTAATACCCTAAGAAGATAGGTTACTAAGGTTACCACCAACAACAATGATGCCTAGGGGAACAGTCAACAATCTGATCCACACACAAGGGCAGAGTATCTAGCCCGGAATTAGCTTGAGAGGCTTCCACTCATCATTGTGGGTATACCTTCAAGTGACCCCCGTAATGCGTGCAATCTCTACACTGATATCAACAAAGAAGGGAGAGTAACTCTATCAATCTCAATGCGACCTCAGGTTTGACCCTTGTGTGAGAAGGGCTTCCCAGGACAAACTGCTGCAAATGGAATTTGACACTCCTTATCACAGGATGCTATTGTGTGTTTTGTGCTTTGGAGAGTGTGTCTCACTGCCTATTAGAAAGATCTAGCCTAGCTAATGTTGGTGTAAAAGAGCCCTGGAAAAAGTTACTAGTTGAATTTTAAAGTTGCGTGATATTATTAAAGGCTATTGTTATGAAAAAAGGAGATGGAAATGAAACCGATGTTGTGTGATACTCTAACCCAACAATGCGTAAATAAGGATGAATGATACAAATATTTTGTTCGATGAATCCTATTCATAGGAGGGAAAGAGGAGTTTTCCGGAACAATGCGAACTACGATGTATGATCTTCTTTGAAATTCAATATCAAACAATCATGAACAATGCAAATTCCCTATTCGTTGTCTTTCAATACTTGAATGCCAATATTTTTCGAATACAAGGGTTCTTTAAAAGAAAATGTCTTTAATTTTTTATTAGAAACCAATCCACAAGAATGGAACTAAGAAAAAGTAAGCAACCAACGAAAAAGAAATACACAACAAACACCCAAATCGATCTTTCAATGAAGATAAAAATAACAAATTGACAAGACCAGTCTCTTAAAATGCACATGGATAACAATTTTCCAAGTAATAAGCAATTGAAAAGGACAATTAATCTCAACTTTTAATCCAATCATAGGCTCCCGACCAAACAAGCACTCAGATTTCAGAATTGGAGATTATACCCTTGTTAAGAAAGTGTTAAGAGGTAAAAATTGAGAAAAAATGATCAAGAAGAGCTTTTGATTTATGAAAACTAATCATTCGCGAGATTTGAAGTCAAGAAACATTCAATCATTGGACAAAGAAGTTCTTTCTAGACACACAAACAAATTTGGGCATCTGAGGACACAAAAGACTCAATCCAAAATTTTACAAGTGAGTTTGCAGGCTGGCAGTGGGGTACAGTGCAAGAATTAAGGATTCTTGCAGGCTAGACATAGGTAGGTTGTGAAAATTTCACATTGAACTGAATGTTAGGGTGTGAACTTCAGTGATTCTCGCAAGCTATAGAAGGGTGTAGTGCAAGAAGTTTTGTAATCAAGAAAATTTTGGAAAAATGACAGAACTTCTGAGGGAACTTCTGGATCCAGGGAGTCTGTGAGGATCTCCTCAAGACTCAGAGATTGATCAGGAATGAAAAATGGTATGTCAAGAGAAAATGGACCACAAAAATGGGTTGTATCCCCAGTGGAGTCACCAATTTTTTTATTGGATAAATTGGTAGGTGTGGACACTAACAGATCTCCCTAGATCCACCTGGATCTAGAACAAAACAGGACATGACATGACTCTTTCTCTAAGTTGCAGTCATTGAATCTACTACACAGAAGGAATAAGTGACATACCTTTAAGTGCTTCCTTAGGTCTCTATTGTTCCCACTTCACTCTGGTGCTCTTGTGAAATTGGGTCCAAGACAACACAAACCAACCAAAGTGAAGATAGAAAAGTATATTCAATGTCAACCTATGCATATGATCAAGGAGTTACGCCATAAAATAAGAGTGATTTTATGGGAAAGGGACATGCCGCTGTATTATATTGAATGAAAGTAGAAGATACAACCAGATTGCCTTGATGTCGTAATATTCCTTTCAGTGACCCTTGGTTCCAACACACACGCTTGCTCTATATTTTCATGAAGAAGATCCAATACAACTTGATAGACCAAATAGAGTCTCCAAGATTCTATCCAAGCAGAGTTCTTCAAACAATTCTTTCACCAATTCTTCATTCAATCTTGCTTAACATTTTCCATGAGTGACCTTTCAATATATTGGAGAAGGAGATATGGTTAAATGGATGAGGATGATCCCACCAAATCTGAGAAGTCAGTAGAATTCCAACCATACGAATGCCAACTCACTTTCTAGAAGATCCCCTTCTAAAACCTTCGTGACCTCTTCTCCTTTTCAAGCTTAAAAACAGGTTTGCACCCTACCTATAGAGTAGACTGCGAACAGTTCACACCCTAAGTATGGGTTTCCTATGAGAATCAAGGATTTTCTCACCCTATAACATAGGCAGCCTGCGAACTCATCTTAAAAATGTGTTTTTTGGAAGAAGACAACAATCACTTTTCTCAGGCAAAAATTCCTTGTGGGAGCCTGAATACATCATTGTAGACACATCACTAGAGTGACCAAAATAATGTGTAACAAACGCCCTGTTTGCACTTTTTTTAGGAAAGACATGGATTGAGAAACATTAGATCCGAAGGAAAGCAGAGGAGGAAGCTACAAAACAGAAAAAGAAAGAATTAAGGGACTTCATAACTAGAAAAATAGAGTGACTAATACAAGAATAGGAGGACAAGTCGAAGCCACAGAAGGCAAGAGAGTTGGTTGTCGAAGTTGAAAGAACACAAAAAGGCTTAAAGAACCTGTCTATGTAGGAGAAAAGAGAACCTACTCCGATAGTAGTAAGAGACGAGGTATTACACTCGAACCCTTTGAAAGATCCTCAACAGTGCGAAGTTACTATGCTAAGAGAAGATAAGAATAAAAATGGAAAGAGGATCCCAGAGACCTAGATCACAGGAAAGAAGGAAAGAAAGCTTAGTAAGAAGAAAGAAAAGTTAGAAAAATCATAGGAAGTTCCAGACAATACTTCGTAGAAAGAAGGCTTGCATAACTTGAACCTCGCCGAAATAGCAGAACAACGCAAAATGACACTTCACCATGACGAAGCTATATGACCGTTGGAGGCATCTCGACCATTAGAATGACACTCCGTAATGGATAGAAACCAAGTTATTGTCGGAAATATCTCCAGTCGACCATTGAGACCACGCCATAACGGATGTAATCATATTGATTGAGGCATTCTTGCTCATTGGAGGAATCTATTACGACGTTGCTTATTTAACCGTTTAGATGTTGCGCTGGGACCACTTTTTGCAAATCGAGATATCTAAGATAGAAAAGAACCAATTGCATACTACATTGTATTGTCTAGACCTCGCCATTGATTCGATTACCTTGAGTGTCCATTCACCTACCCAAGTTATTTTATTACAAGTGTGAATGTCGGGAGATCATAGCGCACTAGAGAAATATGTAGAAGAGATCTTGATTGACCTCATGGTTGAGAAGGTCATGTCTATAGGCATACAGGCATCGTCAACGGGTGGATTGAAAGAATCCCCCTCACTACACATCGGTCTAGTTGAACCGTGAGTGAGAAAAGAAGCAAGCACCACGATGATCTGGCGAACGTGAAGCAGATCCCGTCGATCTTTCCTGACTACATCCCGCCTTTGGCTGGAACAGTTAGTCGTGAAAGCATCCCACATGATTTTGAGTACACAATGATCACTGCGTACCTCCTGAAAGGGATATGCGTAGTCGGACCGCAGTTGGGACTGATCCCAACCCTCAAGATCATTGATTTCAACCTCAGTGACATGAATAACTATGTGATGCTCACGCCACATAGGTACTCGACGAAGATGACTGGGAAGAAGCCCAAGATAGTTCCCCATCGATGGATTGAGGAGATCGTGAGATCGACAATCTTAAACGTGATGAATATCCCCCACTTCGACAGACATTAGGAGGTTAATGCATGCGTTAAAATCCTCCTGTCGTGCTACCATGGAGGGTACATTTGGTTGGATAGGTGCATCACTGTGGATTCAGTGTTTATCCACCTCATTACTGGAATAAGCATGCAAGGACTAGACCCTCACTAGTTCTACCCAGGAAAGACATCATATCGCTCCTTGGCCCAGTGCATCAAGGAGGTGTATGGTGATGTGGAAAAGGGGAAGTGAGGCTACAAGGTAGCCTCCATCCAAGATGGTGTAGTGAGCCTAGCTTGTCAGCTGATCGCTGGCAAACTCATCCGAAATAACTGTCTGACACAAGTCACGTGGTTCGTAGTCGACTTCACAGGGAAGTGTGTTGAAGGGATGCAGATGAACTGGAATATCTACCTCGTCAATGAGATGGAGAGGGACTATCACGAAGCTCAGGACCAAGGCTATGAATTTCACTTTAGTTGGTTTTTAATTCTCATTGCATTTGTCGCTTGGGATATGCCGGAGGGATGGACATTCCCTGAAGTTGAGCCATCAGAACCATTGGCCACGAGGTTCACCACCTTGTGGTATATGAGTTATATGGCTAAGAAATGGCAATCAAATGCAGTGTTCCATGTATACTACCTACAACTCAAGCACGCCATTGAATCATTCCCCGGAATGACCCCGAACACATTGCATACATATAGGCCATTAGTGAAGTTTCGTGCAGACTGACACTTCATCTACATCATCGCACGCAGGGACGAAAGCAAGGAGGAAATACAATCCTACTAAAATTTGAGAAATGAATACATGGAGGAGATAACCAAGGAATGGCCAGTCAAATTCCTTGTATCGGTCGAAGATGCATAAATTTTTGACCATGACATCATCGGAAGTCCTTTGGTC
This sequence comes from Picea sitchensis, assembly GCA_010110895.2. Classification (NCBI taxonomy): domain Eukaryota; kingdom Viridiplantae; phylum Streptophyta; class Pinopsida; order Pinales; family Pinaceae; genus Picea; species Picea sitchensis. The sequence continues at coordinate 131,849 of SNQJ01S0011263.1, read as the reverse complement.
ACTCGGACGGAGTGTGATGGACAGAGTAGCGCAAAGAAAAATAAGAAAAAGGAGGACGTGAAGGACATAGACAGTGAAGATAAGGACAACACATCGGAGGAAACTGCGCCTGACTCACCTGCAGGAGGTGGAGGTGACAAAGTAAACCAAGAGGAGGAAGGGGAAGAAGACAAGAAATAAAAGGGTGAAGTGACACCATCAAAGGATCCCCTCACCACAGGAGAAGCATCTCCGAAGAGGAAGGTTTCCTCAGAGAAACCCTCAGTATGGAAGAAGTCTTGAGCCAATAAGCCTCAGTTGCATAACATGCTCACTGTGGACGATATCCATCTCATCATCATAGTTGTAGAATACACCTCAAAGGATATCCTACAGAGGCACGAAGAAAAGAAAGAAACTCTGTATGACATAATAGAAAAGGATCTCAAATATGTCCAACAAGCTATCTAGTCGAGCCGTGTAGTGTCTACTGTGCCATCTTCAACAGAGAGTGTAGAATTGGGGGATGAGCCCACCCAACTACGCATATTAATAGATGCAACAAAGGATCGACTTCGTTGAGTCCAGGAAGAAAAAGAGCATGCCATAAAGGCCTTAAGGAAATAAAAAGAGGAGGTCCTAAATAAAATTTGAGTTGCGCAACAAAAGAAAGATGACATTAGAGTGAAGTTCGAAGAAGACAGAGAGAAAATCCAGAAAGAGAAAGACCAGTTGCTTGCGGAGAAGATTGGTTTTAGAGAGGCAGTGACTAGAGTACTTCTCTCTGTGCTGGGCTTGGCATAGATGGAAGAAAAGACAGCCGAGAGCCAAGTGGGGAATCTCGTTGAGGCCATTCAACTGCTTCAAGAGAGAGTAGAAGAATTAGAACTTCAAGCAGTGTCGAGAACTCCGCAAGAAGTGAGAGATCAGAGGGAAGAAAATGCCAGGAGCGTAGTAGAAAGAATCAGGGCTTTGGATTAAGAATGTAAGAAAATAAGTGCTTGAAGTGCGCATACCTATGAGTGCATTGCAGAAGACTCAGAGTTGAGGACATTGGAGGCACAACTCCAGGAGGTGAAGCAACAGGCATTGACTGTGCAAGCATAGATGAAGCTTCTTACTACAGTTGAAAAGATGAAGATGTCGTAGGAGAAAAGCGCAGTTCAGCAGTAGGTCACTGCCATCTAGAGCAGAGTTATGGAGGTGACACAGAGACTCCAACTTGTGCAGGATGAAGCCTGCACACTTTTTGAAGAGATCGAAGGAAAAGGCTCATAGTTGGAACATGTGGTCGCAACAGTGGAACAACGCTTGGAAGGACCTGTCACCGAGAAAGTCATTTAGGAGTTCACCAAGAAGGAGGCTCTGGAAAAGTAGCAAGTCGAGACAACTTGAGCTAATCTCGAGGCATTTGAAGCAGTATTACCCATATCAGAGTGTCTCGGGATGAGTCACATGTGAGTGCTGGGGGATTGTTTCCCTCGACCAAGTCTTGAGAGAACCCTGGTCATGTTTGACCATTTTTGGGACTTCGAGAGGCTGGTTGAAGATGAAGTGCCCAGTTGAAGCGGAGATCATGGGATCTCACCCATTTTGTAGGCTTCTTGGGTTTTAGGGTTTATGTAACGGGTATGGGATGTCGGCCCATGGGGTTACCCATGTGTTAGGCCCTTTTTGTAATGTATAAATAAGTAGCCATGCGATGTAAGAGTAGGTCGATCTATATGATTATAGAGGTCATTGGATTAGTGCATGACTAGTTGGCTTAGTGCAAGGATTGTGTTAAGACTTGCAAAGCTAAGTGTAAGTGATTGTAAGAGGCTTTGTGCACAGACTATGTAAGGCTTTGTTCCCTAACCTAATTCGGGGAAGGAGGATCTGGCAAGGTGTGCGCATATCTTCTATCCTTTGCAGAGTTGGATCTGTGGCTTTGTGCATAGGATCATAGGAATGTAAGAAGATTGAAGATCAATAAAGAAGAAGAAGAGTTGGTGGACATAGTCCCACACTGGGGTGAACCACTTATATCATGTGTTGATGTGCTTTGTGTAATGTTGTTTATGTATTTATTTACTTAGTGCAATCATCTTGATGCATGATAGGTATATCCTTTTATGCTTAATGTTTTATATATGAATGAATGCTAGATCTACTTTGATTCTATGTGCTAAATGGTTAGATGTGCTTAATCTTGATTACTACTGCACTGATATGTAATTAGGGTTAACCTGCAGTGTGAATACGAATCATAACTTAATGCATATTGTTGGCTAAGTGCTATGTTAAGTGTTGTAATCACAGATATGTGTCCCAACTAGGTTGTATACACCTGAGTCCTACAACCCTCCCTACCTCTACCTCAGGTGAGACTTCATTTGCTTTGCAGGTGTTGCCGAAAGGGGCGGTAGTTAGGGTTTTGTTGGTGCGTTGTTGAAGCGTTGAACCTTGGGTCTGCCCCTGTTCCAATAGAGGGTTCCTCTATTTCCTTTTGGTCACAGAAAGTTACCCACCGATATTTGACATGGGGAACGGCTTTGAGGAGCGCAAAAGTAATATTTTCTCTATTCGAAAAGTTATGGACAGAAAAAAACCCTTCTAGTAGATTCAACCACTTGTCTATAACATATACGTCTATCTGACCTTCAAATATAGGAATATCAAAGTTGATTTGTACCCTAAAGGGGGGACTCCTCCACTCGAGGAAGATGTGTCACTTGTTGGTAGTCGTTGAAGGATTTGCACGAAACTATCCATCATCTCGTTCCTCTGTTGCGTTAGGGCTTCCTCAAGCAACATTTTGAAAGGATCTATTGTCCCGTCATCTTTATTTTCTCCTGCCATGAGAGGTCGCTTGGGCGTGCGAGAGATTTTGTCCTTGAGAGAAACAAGCTTGAGACCCAATTCTTTGTACCCTGACCTTGTTGGGGACATGCATTAAGACAACAAGGAGCAGACCGCTATGATACCACTGATCCAGATTTTATGAGTAGAATGAAATGAATACAGATTATTAAAAGATACTTAACACAGAGTAACATAGATACAGTAAAATTGGTTTTCTAATCAATAAGGAAATAAACTGAAACTGTAAAATGCCGCGGAAAACAAGCTTGCTGGAATGGGGGTTGTTTATCTCTGAGAAGAGATGTGATGGTTGTGCTCATTCGCAAGAAGATAGTTACAATAGGCTCTGAAGGCATTTTACAATAAACATGAATGTCAAATACCCTAGAAATCCAAAAACCTAACAATAGGAGATGAAGTGCCAAAAGTCATGTGGGCCCCGTTTGGGTAAGTTAGTATATCAACTTCCCGGGGTCGTAACTTTTGAATACGATCTCCGTTTTAGGTGCACGATAGCCCATTGGAAAGGTCTAATTGAGAAGACCAATTTTTGATTGGCCAAGGGAAGTGCCTTTCATAGTCCCTTGGGCCCCCAATCCCCAAAAACGTCATTTAGGGCCTCAAAACGACCCCATAAGTTTGGAACCCGAAAAACTGCCAAAAACTGCCAAGGTGGAAAACTGTTTTTCAATCCAGTGGAATAGGTGGGTGGCCACCGATATCCACCTAGATCACTAACACCTACACTAACTAAAACATATACCTTATATTTTGCTTGAAAAATAACATACCGCGATTAGAAAAATGAAAATTTTGAATAGTTACTCACAATTTCTATAAATAAAAATTATATATTCAGAAAGCTTATTCAATTTCCTACATTTCATATTTTTATACCATATTCAAATACATTGTAAAAGTACCTTGAATAATCCCTCCAAGTTAACATATTGTTGTTTTTCCATGTTTCCATTGTCACTAACTAATCATGATAGACCATCATTAATTTGTAACCACCCTCAATTCAAAACAAGTTTTTACCTTCAAAAATCCATTCATAATAGGCCATGCCATGTTCATGATTTAACACTTGTCCTTTTCCTAGTGCATGAAAGACTTAGAGCCACCCAACACTTTAACCAATTTAAAAATCTATCTATAACTATTTTCAACTAAATCCACAAAACATACAATTTTTCTTTATTATTTATTCCATAACCGACACAATATTTGAGAGTAAAATAATTTTGTTCATTTCATATCCAACACCATATTTAAAAATAAAATAATAATACATATTCAAATGAAAAATGTCCCTAACTTCATATATACCACTATGATGCCCTTAACTAACCCTATTAAAAAAATACCCAAGAATAACCCCATTAAAAAGATACCCAAGAAAAAAAAATATTAATAACCCACTAAAAGAAGTAAAGACCAAATTTTTATTTTTAAACCCATTAAGAAAACCAAGGAAAAGAAAAGTCCATACCAAATTCTCAAACCCCATTAAGAAAACCAAACCAAGGAAAATAAAATTCATTTAAAAATAAAAGTCAATACCAAATTCATTTAAAAATAAAAGTCAATACCAAATTCATTTAAAATCTGATTTCCTTAAAACAAGATTTCTTCCCATGATTTATATATAAGGCAATCTCATATTATGAAGCTCCGATGATTATGAATTCAATCCTTTAAAAAATCATGTTATTCTTGACTAGTGAGAAACCCCAAAGCAAGGCATGGAAAAACCAATTTTGTTTGTTTGTTAACTTATCATAAATCAAATTTTATTTTTTTACAATTTTTCATAATTAAATTTGATTTTTTATAATTTATATTTAAATTTGATTACTCATAATTTAAAATTAGTTTTTATAAAATAACTCTTTATAATTTTGAATACGTTAACCGTTAAGTTGATAAAAGTTAATCACACGATATAAAAACTCAAAGAAAAGAAAAGTTAATAGCCCCATTAAAAAAACAAGGAAAGAAAAGTCAATACCAATTTCCTTTAAAATATAAATATTTTATTATATGAAGATTTCTTCCATCGCTTTATATAATATATTTTCATTTTTTTTCCTTTAAAATATAAATATTTTATTATATGAAGATTTCTTCCATCGCTTTATATAATATATATATATATATATATATATATATTTTTAAAGATGTAGAGAAATTGGTAACTTATGGAGATTATTAAGGTAGAATCTCTAGTGAAGGGACATCTACCTTTGGAATGGGTCAATATGTTTACATTGTTGGAATTGAATCAGGGTGAGAAGAATAACAAACATGTTACTCAACCACTTAAAAATTGAAAATGAGACTATTTAAGGCTTAACCACAAATTTACCCACTATCTTAAAGTGATGCCCTATAACTTTGTGTTAAGCCCTCATTCCCCTAAAAACTCTTCTTTTTATTCGTGATTAGTGAGAAACCTAAAGCACAAAGCAAGGCATGGGCAAAGCCAACTTTGTTTGTTCATTAACTTACCACCAACATAGATCGATCTTCACTTTGGTTCTACCAAGTACTGAGAAGGATCAAATCTCTAGAGGTGCAAGCATTTCCTTTTGCACTCTAAAACAGGTAAGGAGAAAGGATTACAACTGACATATACAATTTTCATTTACTTAATTTTTTATTATTATTTAAGAGTGACATGTATCAGCCCCACATTGAATTTAGACATAGATTAACACATCTACCTAACACTGATTTGTAGAATTCACCTCTAGACACAATAAATTAAACTTAACATTATCAAATTTGATGAAATTATGAATAAGTGAACCAAAAAAAAAATTCGCAGAAATTATGAACAAGTTAACCGTTAATCACGCAATATAAAAAATATAAAAGAGAGAGGAACTCGGGAGGGAATCACGCAATA
>SNQJ01S0011263.1:97444-123562 GCA_010110895.2 Picea sitchensis | reverse complement strand
GTGGAAGGGGTAGGTAAACAGAGAAAGGGGGGAGAGTGGGGAAGAGATATGGAGGGGGATACAAAGTGAGGAGGAGAGAGGGGTGTGTGTGGATGGTATGAATGAATTGAGAGAGGACATGAGTGGAGAGTGAGGGTGGATGGATATGGGTGGAAAAGGGAGAGGTGCAAGAAGAGGGGAAGATATGTGAGACAAGGGGAGGTGCAAGAAGAGGGGAATATATGTGAGACAAGGGTAGGTGGGTATGAGGGTTTGGTGCAAGAGAGGAAAAGGCCAAGGAGATACATGTTAATACATTTTATTAAATGACAAATATGAATACAATGAAAGATTGTATTTTTTTTTGTGGGTTTCTACATATTAATATATTTTATTGAATAATAGATATGAATACAATGATCGATAACATTGTTTGTACAGATTAGGTGGTGTTATATCCCTAAAATTCCCTACTCATGCATACATGGCCTTGGCCCTCCTACTTGCATATTTTTCCAAAGCACTGCTGAGAAGCACTTCTTAAAAAACCATTTTTTAGAAGATGTACGCACCTTGCACCATTACATCTCGCATACATATGCTTGTTGCATCACTACAACTCACGTACATATGCTTGTTGCACCATTAAAGCCCGCTTATGCTTGCAAAAGTTGTAAGGAATTCGTTGAAAATCATGGGTAATTGGAGGTTTCCCAACCAATTCACCTGCTATAGCCCAACACCCAACCAAATAACCATTCTTTTGTCATATAAAATGAGGTGTTGGGGTTTCATTTCACATCCAAGCATAAGAACAGTGAAACTCTTCCCAATTTCACTTCCCCTCCTTGCCCAAGATTTTTCTACCTTTTGTGAGATATTGCCTCAACATTCCCTCATCAACCCCTTCTTCCTCTATTCAATCCATTCCCTTCCTTGAGGTGATCAGAAGATTGAGAGAAGAGGCATATTCAAGGTGCACTTGGATAATTGTAAAGAGGATCCCAGACCAGGTTCACGGAATGGTGGCTGACACATATTGTAAGTTTCACTCTTTGTTTGACGAATAAAAGAATCTCTTTTTCTTGTCCCAAATGATGATGTTTTGTGCATTTTTATTGATTTATACTTAGCATTTGATATCTAACCCTAACTCATGAATATAATAGCATGCTTGTAGTCCTTGTTTTCCTATGTTTGGATGTAGGTCAACATTGGGAGGAGACATGCAGTCATTGGAACTTCAGAGCTTGAGGAGATCATCACCATACGTGGGATCAAAGGTACAGTTACCTGATCTTCTCTCTTATTTCTTTCTTTTCATTTGTTTTGGTATCTTTGGGGTAGAGTAGAGAATAAATTAAATTTTAGACGGTCATTCGCTATGTCTACATATTAAACTCTGGTATAGTTAAAGTGGGGATTTTCCTGCAAGAAGAACTAGTGACCATACTGGGGATCTCTCTAGGGTTTCTTTAGGGGGTTTTGGGTTGATTGATTGGTTTGTTTTCCTTTCAATTTTCTTTCAAGTTTGTTGAGTATGTCAAGGGGTTTTGGTCACCTCCAGGGTGCATACTAGTTTTCCCTGCCCTATAAAACTGTCTGTTCTTTTTATTTTTGAAAAGACACAGAGTTGTGCGTGCCTTGTATTGGGTCATCTTGCATACATATGCGATCTCACAGTAAATAGCCCGCATACATACACAAGCTGTTGATGCAACAACCTGCGTCTCTGTTTCATGAAAGTTTTTTGAAAAAGAGGGAGCTTTCCTCTTTCCTGATTGAAGTTCACACTTCTCAGGGCTTTCTTGGATAAGCCAGAGTCTCTTTTGTGGCCATAGCTTGGGTATAGGTTCCAATTTACTTGTTTTCTTAGTCTTCTTTGTTTACCCTAAAAAGGTTTTGAGCAAGTTGTTGAGTCTTAGATCTACCCTTTTTAGTTTCTTGGTTGAATCCATGCAATTTGTAGTGGGATGAAGGTATTTCCTAGTCTTATTTCAATTTTAGTTTAGTCCTTTTTACTTTCTTTGAAAAAAGAAAAAAGTTTTCTTCAATTTTTCTCTTTAAAGCGGTTTAAAAAAAAAAAGAATTTCATTTTCTTGCATTTCAGTTTGGTAAAGTAGTTAAAGTTATTATTTGCAAAAAAGAAAAAGATTATTTATTTCCAAGTTCTTCTTGATTTCTTGAAACATAAGTAGCTTGTAGTCAAGCAAAAGCAAGTTTTATGTTTTCGTTACAAGATCTTGAAATATTAGTTAAGAAAAATTGAGTTTACAAAGAGTTAGTTACAATCTTTTCTTTTAAATTCGAAGTAATTTTTCTTTCAAGTGCTTTAATTCTCTCCTCCTTATTCGTCTCTTTATAACACCATTAGTTTCACTACCATACCTTGTGAGTAAATAAAGCCTTAAAAATAACACCTAATCTAAAATACATTAGACATATTTTTTTGTAGGGTTCACAAACTAGTTTAGGGTTTTAGGGCCTTTAATTAGGTTTGGAGAGGAAACTCTTCAAGGCCACTTAAATCAAACATTGGAGTCTAAGTTAAGGATTCATTTAAGTCCAATATTGTAAAATTTAGCTGGGACCCCCCTATAACATAGGGGATAAACACGAGGTCGCGTGAGGAAAGGCAATGAAGATAACCCCTCCAAATCTAGATTGAACGTAGTGGGGATCGTATATTGAGGGTCTTTCTCAAGAATAATAGCAACTACATTTTCCTACAGAGCTTCATGGAACTTGAATCCGTTTGATATCCTCTGTTGTCTTCTGGACCATTTTCTTTCTAAACCCTTGATAGGCTTCAAATTTGTTATCCTTCTCATTACGATTTGCCCGACTGTCGATTGTACTCGCTTGGTGACTGAGTGCGAGATGGAAACCTAGATTCCCATATTTTAGGGACTTACGCATGTGATTACGGGGGTATTCCGTAGTACCTGGGGTAGATGTCAGATCATGCTTCGCAGAGTATACCCGGAGGGTGCTTCCATGTTCAAGTTGCACTTACACCAGTTAGTTTCTCTAGTGTCGATTGACGTAACTGTCCTTCCTACTAGATAGTCGACTTCTTGATTTGTCTTTAGGAAATTTTTTATTGTGTTCTTGGTGTTTAATGCTAGTTAAGCCTTACTCTATTGGTTTATCATTTCACAAGGTGGAATATCAACAAATCCATTGATTGTGAAGGTTTCAGGGCCTGTCCTTGTTTACATTGGAGCCACCTCCACCACCGTTGCAACAAAGAATTGACCAAGAAGGGTCCTTCGAGGAAACCGGACCGCACGAAATTGTGCCCGAGATTGCTCCTCAAGGAGACTGTTCAAATTTAGAGGAACCTACCATTTCTTACCTTGAGGCAGAGGCTCTCAAGCTAGCTAACCCTTAGATTACTAACTTATCAGTACCAATCTTGATTCAGATTGTACCTCCCGAGGTGACACCTTCTAAGCTCCAGCTAGTCCTACAAGCGGCAATGGAAGTTGTTGGGATAGGGGCATGCCCAAGGTTCAATTCTTAACAACGTGCCAACAAAACTTGACTACCGACCCTTTAGACAACACCTGCGAAGCAGGCAAGGTCTCACTCGAGGTACAAGCAGGGGGGTTACAAGACGCATGTGTCTGTGACCGGGATGGGACATAGATCTGTGATAATAACACTTCGTAAAGTATTTTTTTAACACTTAGGAAGTGACATACATTAGTCCATTAACCTTATTAACATTGAAGAACATAACCAAGGATATATCTAGCATAGTAACACAAAGATTATGCACCTTAAACACTTAGCACTTTGAATCAGATCTAACATTTTAACATAAACAAAGCATTAAATAAACATATACATATCCATTAAACATATAATCTAATAACTAAGCAAAAAACAACAGAGATAACATTGCACAAAGAAAACCATAAGACACCAGATGTACATGGTTCACCCTAGTGGGGCTACGTTTACCAACCGCTTCACTTCTTTATTATTTGCCAATCTCTTACATTCAATTAATCATGTGCACTACGCCACAGAGTCAAGCTTCACACCGGACAAGAGATCTGAGCACTTAGCACTAGATCCTCCCAAAACTAGGTCAAGGCCCAGAGCTACCTCTCTATCAAGCACAAAGCCTTTACACATAGACACTCCTTTGCAAAAAGAAGCTTTGTTCACATAGAACTACCTTCACTTTTCTAAATAGCTAACTACTTTTACATTATAGTATTTTATTTATATCTTACAAACCCTTACAATAAGGCCGAATCATGGGAAAACCCCATGGGCCGACATCCCATAAACATGTAACAAAAACCCTAGAGGACCCTTTATTGGGTCCACATAGCCCGCAAAATTAGTGAGACCCGTGATCTCAGCTCCACCTGGGTGTTCCTTCTTCAACCATCGTGTCGAATTCCAAACGTGAGCCAAATCTGACCAAGGTTTCCTCAAAATTTGGTCGAGGGACAACATGCCCCCAATGCTCACATGTGACTCGTCCCGAGTTACCCTAGTCCGGACAATGCTACTTCAAAGGCCTCGAGATTAACTCGAGTTGCCTTGAATTGTTTCTTCACTTGAGCCTCCTTCTCAGTGAGCTCCTGGATCGTCTACTCTGTAACAAGTTCTTCTAGGTGTTGTTTTAATGTAGCAACCACTTGATCCAGTTGTGATCCTTGTCCATCAATATCCTCTAAGACCTTGTAGGCTTCATCCTGCATAGGTTGTAGCTTCTGCGTGACTTCCATTACCTTACCCTGGAAGGCAGTGATCTGTTGTTGTATTGCGCGCTACTCCTGGGATCTCTTCATTCTTTCCACTACTTCATTTGCGTCTGTACTGAAAATTCCTATTGTTGCGCCTCCTGTAACTACGCTTCTAGCTTCTTCAGTTCTGGATCCTCGGTGAGGCATTCATATGTCTGGGTGCTCCTATCACTTGTTTGTTTACATTTCGAGGTGAGGGATCTTACGCTTGCAACTATTTTCATAGCGGTCTCCTCCCTTTGGTCACGCACCTCTTGCAGGGTTCTTGGGACTGTTTGGGACTCCAATTATGTTATTCTCGCCTAAAGCTGCTCGATGACGTCTGTGATTTTTACTACTTGAGCTTCAAACGACTCTTTCTCCTCCTATTCCAAGCCTGGCACAGAGTGACATGATTTAATTATTGGTTCTTTTACCATGGCCCTCTTTGCGAGAAGATTCTCCTTTTCCCTCTCTAGCTGGGATTTTTCCTCCTAAAGCTTCGCTTGAAGCTCTGCTTTCTTGTTTTCATGGGCAGCTACATTGTCCTTCGCTGCTAGTCGCTGCACTAAGACTTCATCTTTATCTTGTTTCAAGGATTTTGTATCCTTCTCCTCTTCCTGGACTCTCTAGAACCAGGCGTCTATTGCATCCATGAGTCTTCTCAATTAGGTAGGTTCATCTCCCAATTCTGCAGTATGTGATGAGGAAGGCACAATAGGTACTGCATGGACCAAGAAAACAACTTGCTGCATTTCTTTCAATTCTTTCTCAATTCTTCCATATAAATCCTCTTACTTCTCTCCATATCTCTAGAATATGTCCTCAAATGCATCCTCCATGGTGTTGTGGACTAGACTTATGTCTTCCTCTATGAAGGTGGCTTCCAACTGGGGCTTATTAGCGCATGGCTTCTTCCTTGCTAAGGGTTTCTTTGGAGAAAACTTCCTCTTCTGCGGTGTGACTGTCCCAACAGGGGAATCTTTCGGTGGTGTAGCTTCACCTCCTCCTTGTTCTTCTTCTCTTTCATCTCCTCCTCCCTATCCCTCTGCTTCGTCTCCTCCTCCTCCTCCTGGCGAGCCAGACTCGTTATCTTAAGAGGCATTTTCCTCCTCATTTCTCTCTATATCCTGGACTTCCTCCTGCTTCTTCTTCTTCTTCGTGCCACTGGATTGCCCGATATTATCAACTCAGGTAACTATGGGGATTCTTATGGTGTCGGTGTCGGATAATTTTGCATCAGTGATAGGTACAAGAAATGCCTCCGACCATTCCATTGTAATTTGCTCCATGTCTTCATCTATTAGTTTGTAGTATGATTGCAATTCTTCCTGGTTCTCATCTATGCACATGGTGATGTATATGAAATGAGGATCTACGTGGAAATTTTCTATTGGTCGGTACTAGTGCAGGGTGCGTGGTGTCATGCACGGGAATGATTCGATGGCGACCTTTAACTGTTGGTGGTATGCATGAAACATGACATTCGATTGCCACTACTTCATCATGTCATTGGTATACCACAGGGTTGCAAACCATGCGGCCAACGACTCTGAGGGTTTGATCTCTGGGAATGTGGCTCCTTCAGGCATTTTCCAAGCAACAAATGCGATCAAAATGATCAACCACCTGTAATGGAATTCATATCCCAAGTCCTGGGCTTCACGACAATCCTTCTCTAGCTCATTGAAGAGGTAGTTCGCCCAGTTCATATGCATGCCCTCCACACATTTAGGTCCACCATGAACCCAGTGACCTATGTGGGGTGGTTCTTCCTTACGAGCTTTCTAGCTAGAGGTTGGCAAGCAAGGTGCACTATTCCATCCTGTATAGAGGCTACCTTGTAACCTTACTTTCCTTTTTTTACCTCTCTGTAAGCTTCTTTAATGCGCTTCACCAGGGAACGGTCCAAGGCCTTCCCTGGATAAAATTACCGAGGGTTGGGACCTTTTACGCTTAATATTGTGATCCATTGGATCAACATCGGATCCATAGTAATCCTTCTATCGAGCCATAGGTATCCTCCATGATAGCACGACAAGAGGAGTTTAACACAATAATTAACCTCCTAGTGGCGGCCAACATGCAGGATCGTCATCACATTCAGCATGGTGGACTGTGCCAACTCCTTAAAACATGGTTGTGAGACGAGGTGAGGATTCTTTCCAGTTGACTTCTTCAAGTAGTGGTGGGGTGCTAACATAGCGTATTTCTTCATGTCTCCTAAGTTGAAGTCGATGTTCTTCAACAACGGGATCTGTCCTAACTGACTCCCGACTACGCATATTACTTTCGAAATGTACGCAGTGAACACGACATACTCAAAATCTTGGGGCATGTTGTCGTGGTTAACATCTCCAGCCAAAGGTGGAATGTATTCAGGTAGGATTGACCGTATCTGCTTCGCATTAACCAGATCACCGCAACGCTTACTTTGATGTTCAATTCTGGGGTTGACACAGCCAGAACGACATTAAGTCGAAGGGGTATCCTGCAGTCCCCTAGTCGACGATGCCTAGACACCTTCGAATATCAGTCTGTCGGCCATTATCTTCTTAAGGACTTCCTCGACAGACTTCTCTAATTCACTAGGTTCACCCGACATTGTATCTTTTATCAGATAGGTGGGGTAGACAAACAAACGACGAGGTAGACAAACAGACAAGCAAGGTCTAGTTTTAGATAGCACAACTCGACACTTGGACAATTCTCTGTTTAGCTCAACTAATCACGGGTAACAAAAATTGGTCCCAACACAATGACCAACTTGTTAAATAAGTGGGGCATCGTAATGGATCTTCCAACGGTTGAGAGATGCTTCCTTTAATGTAAATATATCGGTTATGGCGTGGTCTCAATGTCCAAAAGTGGTCCATCAACCCATAAATGTGTTTTCTAACTGTTTGGGGCATCATTCTAATGGTTGGGGCGCCTCCAATGGTCATCTAACTTCTCCAAGGCAAAGTCCCATTCTACGCGACCCTGCTGTTCTAGTGAGGTTCGAACCCTGCGAACCTGCCTCCTGCGAGGTTCCAGTCTGCGAAGTCCTCCATATGGTTTCTATAGCTTCTTTTATCTTTTCCAACTTAGCTTTCTTTTTATTGAGCTTCTTTGCCTTCTTTCCTATTATCTAAGTCTCTCTAACTATTTATGGAATTCTCTTTCCATTTTTATTCTTATCTTCCCTTAGCATAGTGGCTTCGCACTGTTGAGGTTCCCTCAAAGGGTCTGAAGCTAACATTCCTTTTCTTAATACTTCTTGAGTGGGCATAGTTCTTTCTTTCATAGATAGGTTCTTCAAGCCTTCTTTCATTCTTTTGACTTTGACAACTAATTCTCTTGCCTTCTGCATTGTTGTTTCACTCTGTTGCTTCGACTTATCCTCTTGTTCTTCTATTAGTCGGTCTATTTTCCTAGCTATGATATCCTTTAGTTCTTTCTTTTTATTTTCTATAGCTTCTTCCTCTGCTTTGATTCTGATCTGATCCTTCTCAATCCACGTCTTACCTAACAAAAGTGGGAAGGGGGCGTTGTCCCCAACAAACCAAATGACTTCAAATTCTTCTTCGGTCAATGTTCCCTGGACAATAATAGGTACATTAGTAACTCTTCCACATAGGGTTATCATGTTACCCTTAAACAATCCTATCCTTCCCAACGAAGGTACCACAGTAGGATTTCCCAAAATTTCTCAAGTTTCTTCTGTTATAATATTCACTTGTGTTTCTTCATCCAAGGCACAATCTATGTCAAAGTCTTCTATTCTTGCATTTATGTGTTGTTTTACTTTCAAGATATCTAATAATCTCACATCTTTGTGAACATCCATCATTTCTTTCAACTGTAATAACATAGTATGAACTTTCTCTGACCTTTTCTCTTTATGAATTCCTAATATGCCCTTAGTCGCTTAACTTTATTCATAGTTTTCTTGTCTTATGTTCATCCCTTCAACTTTAGCAATCATCCTTGGAAAATCCTCAACCTCATGACCAACAATCTTACAACAAAGCCAAATAGGACCTGTGCTAGGGCATTCCTTAACAAGGTGTCCTAGTCTTCTGCAGTTATAATACAAAGCTAATCCTCTTTTTCTTTTAAATGTTCCCCAACCTCTTCTGTACTGCACATTTCCTTTAGGATCATAGTGTTGGACCTGCAATCTGCAAAAAACAATTCTAGGTTCCTGCATCCACTTATTAGTCCAAAACCTCTTTCTTTGCATAGGAATAACATATATTTCCTCATTTTCATTAAATTTACTCAACTTAACTCTTTCTTTCAGCTGTTCCCTAACCTTCAGACTAGGACATAATCTATCAAACATACTTAGGTTCATGCTTTCAAAACAAAAAATTTCACTTATCTTTCTCTTGCCAAAGCACAAAGATTTACCTCTTTTAGGATCTTACCTCTTTTCTTCGGATTGGATTTCTTTCTTAGTACAAATCTTCGCAACTCAAGTAGAGTACTGCGACACTTCAGTAATATATCTATTCTCAAAGCCTCTCATTTTTTTTACTCAGTTCCCAACAATAACAGTTTTAGGTCTCGACAACAGAACCATTTGTTGGCAGAGGGGCAGACCCAGGGTTCAATGCACCAACAAAACCCCAAATATTGGCCCTTTCAGCAAGACCTGCAAAGAAAGCGAGGTGTCACCCGAGGTAGAAGCAGGGGGGGTTATAGGACATAGGTCTCTGTAACCAGGCTGGGACACATATCTGTGATAATAACACTTCACAGAGTATTTTGTTAACACTTACGAAGTGACATACATTAGTTCATTAACCTTATTAACATCGCAGAAAATACCCAAGGATAGATCTAGCATAGTAACACAAAGATTATACACCTTAAACACTTAGCACTTTGAATCAGATCTAGCATTTTAACATAAGAAAAGAATTAAAGCAACATATACATATCCATTACACATCTAATCTAAGCACTAAGAAAAACAAAACAAAGATAATATTGCACAAAGAAAACCATAAGACACCATATGTACATGGTTCACCCCAATGTGGGGATACGTCCACCAACCGCTTCACTTCTTTATTATTCTCCAATCTCTTACATTCAGTTACTCTTGTGCATTAAGCCATGGATTCAAGCTTTGCACTAGACAAGAGATCTATGCACTGAGAACCAGATCCTCCTTCCAAAACTAGGTCAAGGCATAGAGATACCTCTCTATCAAGCACAAAGCCTTCACACACAGACACTCCTTTGCACAAAGCATCTTTATTCACATATAACTACCTTCACTTCGCTAACTAGCTAACTACTTTTACAATACGATCTTCTTATTTATATCTTACAAACCCTTACAATAAGTTCTAATCATGGGAAAACCCCATGGGCCAACATCCCATAAACCCGTTACAAAAACCATAGCGAAACCTTTACTGGGTCCACATAGCCTACAAAATCAGTGATATCCATGATCTCAACTCCACCTGGGTGCTCCTTCTTTGACCATCATGTCGGAGTCCAAAAGTGGGCCAAATTTGACCAAGGTTTCCTCAAAACTTGGTCTAGGGCCAACATAAGAGAATGGTGCTACTTCGTCCGAGAGTCCTCATACTCTCATTATGTATACTACCACAAGGGGCATTGTACCTCCTCTCCCACCTTCGCGAGTCAGGACCACAGTGGTATCAACTCCCTCAACTTCAAGAAGTGGTCCGATACCATTATCAGCTTCAACCACCGCTCCATTTACTCAGAGTGCGATGGGACCTCCCTTCTCATATGGGATGCCCACATTTGATTCAAGCTCGGTTCTTACTTATGCCACCTTACAGACCATGGGTCTAGGGGTAGGGAGATTGAATGCTCCCGTGCAAGGATCAACCGGGGGAATTTCTGTCCCTTTTAATGCTATCCCTTATGGTTGGGGTCATATACCTCCTTTGTCCCCTTCGCTCGGTGGTGCTTTTTAGCAACCAATTAGGACAAATACTAATTATAGCTTGTTTGGTGGAGGAAGTTTAGGAAATATTTATTATACAATGATGGTGGGATCTATGTCGTTCTCTTTGTTCAGTGCATTTGGGAACAACTATTTTTCTTCGGTTGCTGTCTCAGCTGGGGGCAACCCCATTTTTGGTCAACAGAACCCAGTAGAAGGTACTATTCCTTCGCAGGGAGCGACGACTGGAGTTTTCTCCACACAGGGTCTTTGGAATACTTGGCAGGGATCAGTTCCCTCGCAAGGGATTCCAGTAGGGGGAAACCCCTTCCATGCTCAATGGAACCCCGGGCATGGCTCTGTACCCATGCCCGTCAGATTAGTTGGGGGTATCCCTTCCAAGGTCCTTGGAACAAAATGCAAGGATAAATCCCCACACAAGCTATGTCATCCAATTTTGGGAGTTAGTCGATGATACCCCAACCGACGTAGTTTCCCTATGCTGGTCAAGGCCATGGTTTTTACAGAAAACCTGGCCAACAATCCAACTTTTCCTAGAAACTTGGTGCCAGTCAAACTCTAGGACCCTCTTTTCCTGTAAATAGTTCACAGCTGAAACTACTATTTCTGGCAACGCTATATCTTCCAGACTTCTCAATATTACTGAACGACCCAATTTGTCACGATCTGTGTTGGCCCCCCATGCTGACTAAGTTTCCGTAAGATATTCCGAAATTTGAAGGCAAGCCCGGTGAGGATCCAGGTGATCATGTGACAACCTTTTATTTATGGTGCTCATCGAAATCATTGAGGGACAACTCCGTCTAGTTTCACCTTTTTCAATGCACTCTTATTGGGGGTGCTGCGAAATGGTATATTGAGCTCGACCACTTGAGGTACACTTACTTCAACAACTTGGCAATGGTTTTCTTGAACCATTTCCAGTTACCTGTGAGATACAATGCCAACACTAAATTGTTGGCCAATTTTGAGAAAACCAAGGCCGCCACATCTCTGATCATATCCAATAATGGTGGCATCAAAAGAGCTTAATTAAGGTCCAGGTCCCTCCTTCTTTATTTCTTGAGTGGTTCCTGAAATCTTTAGTGCCCTGCATATCCAAGGACGTAGTGACTTCAAGAGTGTTTTCATAAGAGGAGGCGATTATGAGAGCCCAACAACTTGAACTGATCTACTCTCAGTCTGGCATGCTCTATGATATTTTTCCATATGCACCACAGTCTATTCTCGATAAGGCCAAGAAAAAGTATGGACGCCATGCTGAAGGTATTGTGGGGTCAACACAAAGCAAGTCCATGGACCTGTTTTAGAATCAATTGCAACAATTGTCGATACAAAAGACTTTGGCCAGCTAGACTTCGAGTTCGGTTGTTCCCCCTACCTAGACGTCGGATGTATAGGGTGTGTAGTCGACGAATTCCAAGGCCAACTAACAACCTGATGGAAAGAAGAAACAATAAAATAAGAAGGGTAAAGGGGATAAAAAGTATACCAACAATGTTGGCGGGGGAAAAATAGAGAAGAAGAAGTCGAAGTATCCGTGTAATATTTTCACAGAATACCACCCGACTCATCTATGCCCTTGGCTTGTAGAAGCTTAGAAGCTATTAGCACAACAACAACCTGCTATGCTGACGAACCCTTTTCCACATGAGAAAAACATGACTCAGTCTTCAGCATCCTCGAGCAAGGAAGGGGGCAGTTAGGGACCACCCACGCCTACCAATAACAACCTGGCCGCAAATATTTACATGATGAATTCTGAAGCTAATATAGAAACTAGGGCCCAAGACTATGGAATGTTGGAATCTGCCGATAAGGGAAAAGAAGCCATTAACCCACAAAATCCTCTCCAGATTGAGAAGGCGATGGGAGAAACAATGACTCACATCCCTAAAGGTGCGTTTAATAAGGCTTCTCATAATCCAAACACAAAGGCCGCCTAGAACTACTCTGTTGCAGAAGATTTGGCACAAACCCCTTGCACTATGTCTGCTTTGGAAGTGTTGGCACAGGGGAAGACCCAGGGTTCAACGCTTCAACAATGCACCAAAAAAACCTTAACTACCAACCCTTTCGAAAACACCTACGAAGAATATGAAGTCTCACCCGAGGTAGAGGCATGGGGGGTTGCAGGACTCAAGTGTCTACAACCTAGCTGGGAAACAGATCTGTGATTACAAGACTTAACATAGAACTTAGCCAACAATATGCATTAATTTATGATCCTTATTCACATCGTAGATTAACCCTAATTATAGATCAACACAATAATAACCAAGATTAAGCACATCTAACCATTTAGCACATAACATCAGAGCAGATCTAGAATTCATTCATATATAAAGCACTAAGCCTCAATGGATCTACCTATTATACATCAAGAAAAATGCACTAAGAAACTAAATGCATAAATAACATGAACAACATAGCACAAATCACATCGACACACGATATATGTGGTTCACCCCAGTATGGCACTACATCCACCAACTTTTCTTCTTCTTTATTAATCTCCTTCAATCTTCTTACAGTCCCAAAGCCATAGAGTCAACTCCACAAAGGACATGATATATACACGCACTTCTCCAGATCCTCCTTCCACGAATCAGATCAGGGCACAAATCCTTACACAGTCTGTGCACAAAGAACTTCCAAAACGCTTTCACTTAGCTTTGAAAGCCTTAACATAGTCGTGCACAAAGCCAACTAGCCATGCACTAAGTCGATCAATGACTAGTAACTACTTACTAGCACTAAGCCACATGTTTTCTTCTTACATCCTTAGCTACTTATTTATACATTACAAAAAAGTATTAGACATGGGTAAACCCATGTGCCAACATCCCATACCTGTTACATAAACCCTAAAATCCCCAAAAGCCTGCAAAATGAGCGAGATCCCGCGATCTTTGCTTCACCTGGGCGCTTCGTCTTCAACCATCCTGTCGAATTCCCAAAAATGGTCAAACATGACCAAGGTTCTCTCAAAACTTGGTCGAGGGCCAACAAGCCCCCAACACTCACCTGTGACTCATCCCAAGTCACTTTGATCTGGGAAATACTGCTTCAAAGGCCTCGCGCTTAGCTCGAGTTGCCTCTATTTGTTGCTTCTCCATAACCTCCTGCTCGACGAACTCCTAAATGACTTGCTCGATGACAGGCCCTTCCAGGCATTGTTCCATGGTTGCGACCACTTGTTCCAACTGTGAGCCTCATCCCTTGATCTCTTCAAAAATTGTGCAGTCTTCATCCTGCACCGGTTGGAGTCTCTGTGTCACCTCCATAACTCTACTTTGGATGGCAGTGACCTGTTGTTGATCTGCGCACTGCTCCTATGACCTCTTCATCTTCTCAAATGTAGTAAGAAGCTTCATCTGTGCTTGCATTGTCGACGCCTGTTGCTTCGCCTCCTAGAGCTATGCCTCCAATGCCATCAGCTCCTGGTATTCTGCAAGGCGCTCATAGGTCTAAACACTTTGATTACTTAGTTGCTTACATTCTAAGGCCAATGCCCCAATTCTTTCTATTGTGCTCCTGGCGTTTTCTTCCCTCCGATCTCTCACTTCTTGTGGAGTGCTCGATACTGCTTGAAGTTCTAATTCTTCTACTCTCGATTGAAGCTGCTGAATGGCCTCAACAAGCTTTCCCGCTTGGCTCTCATCTTTCTCTTCTTCCAACTGTGCTATGCTCGACAACAGAGCGAAGTTCTCTAGTTACTATCTCTCTAAATCCAATATTCTCCGCGAGCAGTTGGTCTTTCTCTTTCTGGATTTTCTCTTTGTCCTCCTCGAACTTTGCTGTAATGCCATCTTTCTCTAACTACGAAACCTGAAGTTGCTCCTCCTTTTCTTGCTTCAAGGCCTCTGTGGCCTGCTCCTTTTCCTCTTGGGATCGACGAAGTCGAGCCTTTGTTGCATCTTCTAACCTTTGCAATTGGGTGGGCTCATCCCCCAATCCTACATTCTCTGCTGAAGATGGTGCAGTAGACATTGCATGGCTCGACTAGATAGCTTGTTGGATGCCTTTCAATTCTTTCTCAATTCTTTCATATATAGTTTCTTGATTAGCTTCATGTCTCTTTAGAATATCCTCTGAAGCATATTCTACTATTGTGATGATGAGATCAATGTCATCCACTGTGAGCATGTTCTTTGATTGAGGTTTTTTGGCACGATCCTTCTTCCTTGCTGAAGGTTTCTCCATGGAAACCTTCCTCTTCTACGATGCTTCTGTTGTGGTGAGGGGATCCTTGGTGGTGTCACAATGCCTTTTTCCTACTTTTCTTCTTCTTTCCCTCCTTCCTCTTGTTTTACTTCATCTCCTCCTCCTCCTTTAGGTGAGTCAGGCGCAGTTTCTTCCGATGCGTTGTCCTTCTCCTCATTGTCTATGTCCTGCACTTCCTCCTTTTTCTTCTTTTTCTTTGCATTGCTCTGTCCATCATACTCAGTCCGGGTGATTAAAGGACTTTCGATGATTTCGGGTTCAGAGAGTTCTACATATTCGACCAGTACAAGGAATTCAACTGGCCATTCCTTGGTTATCTCCTCCATGTCTTCATCAGTCAATTTATAGTAGGATTGCAACTCCTCCTTGATTTCATCCCTCCGTGTAGTGATGTAGATGAAGTGTCAGTCTGCACAGAACTTTTCTAGTGTCCTGTACGTATGCAAGGTGTTCGGGGTCATTCAGGGGAATGATTCAAGGCATACGTGAGTTGTAGGTAGCATGCGTGGAACACTGCATTTGATTGCGATTGCTTCGCCATATCACTTGTATACAACAAGGTGGTGAACCTCACGGCCAATGGTTCTGATGGATCAACTTCATGGAATGTCTCTCCCTTCGACATCTCCCAATTAACAAATGCTATTAAGATCAACAACCAACTAAAGTGAAACTCGTAGCCTTGGTCCTGCGCTTTGTGACATTCCTTCTCCAACTCATTGACGAGGTAGCTCGTCCAGTTCATCTGCATCCCTTCGACACACTTCCTTGCGAGGTCAACTACGAAGCCTGTAACTTGTGTCGGTAGGTTCTTTCTGACAATATTTCCAGCAATCAACTGACAATCTAGGCACACTGTGCCATCCTAGATGGAGGATACCTTGTAGCCTCTCTTCCCCTTCTCCACATCGTCATACACCTCCTTGACACACTAAGACAAGGAGAAATCTGATGTATTTCCTGGGTAGAACGATCTTGGGCTTCTTCCCAATCATCTTTTTCAGGTACCTGTGCGGTGCGAGCATCTCATAGTTATTTCGGTCTCCTAGGTTGAAATCAGTGATCTTGAGGGCTGAGATCAGTCCCAGTTGCGGTCTGACTGCACATATCCCCATTAGGAGGTACGCAGTGATGAGAATGTACTTGAAATCACGTGGGAGGTGGTAACGACTAACCACGCCAGCCAAAGGCGGGATGTAGTCGGATAAGAGCGACAGGATCTGCTTCTCATTTGGCAGATCGTCACGGTGCTTGCTTCTTTTCTCAGTAACGGTTCAGGACATAGATCAACGTCTAGTTGAGGGGGATGCTTACAATCTTCTCATCTATGATGCATTTACTCCTACAGACATGACTTTCTCAGCCATAAGGTCTATAAAAATCTCATCCACAGACTTCTCTATTGCGCTACGTTCCCCCGACATGCACACTCATGATCAATTAACTCAAGTAGGCGAGCAGATACTCAAGGGAATCAAATCGATGGTGAGGTATAGACAACATGATGTGGTATGAAATCACGTATCTGTTAGCTCAAATATCTCGGTTTGAAAAAAGTGGTCCTGGTGCGGCATTCAAAAGATTAAATACGCAATGACGTAACAGATTCCTTCAATGGGTCGAATTGCCTCAATCAATACGATTCCATCCGTTATGGCGCGGTCTCAATGGTCCAATGGCGATCTTTCCAGAAACAACTATGTTTCTATCCATTCCATAGCATCATTCTAACGGTCGGGCTGCCTCCAACGATCATATAGCCTCTCCATGACAACGTGTCATTCTGTGCTGTTATGCTATTCCGGCGAGGTTCAAGTTCTATAAGCCTGTTTTTTGCGAAGTATTGTCTGGAACTTCCTGCAGTTTTCCTAGCTTTTATTTCTTCTTACTGAGCTTTCTTGCCTTCTTTCCTATGATCCGAGTCTCTGGATTCCTCTTTCCATTGGTATTCTTATCTTCGCTTAGTAAAGTGACTTCACACTGCTGAGGGTCTTTCAAAGGGTTCAAGCATAATGCCTCTTCTCTTATCATGTTTGGGGTGAACACACTTCTTTCCTGCATGGATAGGTTCTTTAAGCCTTCTTGTGTTCTTTCAACCTCGACAACTAACTCTCTTACTCTTTGTTGCTTTAAATTGTCTTCTTGTTCTTGTATTAGTCGCTCCATTTTCCTAGCCATGAATTCTCTTAATTCTTTCTTTTTCTGTGTTGTACCTTCCTACTTTTCTTTCCTTTGAATCTGATCTTTCTCAATCCAGGTTGTTCCTAGAAAAAGTGAAAAAGGGGCATTGTTCTCAACAAACTTAATGACCTCAGATTCTTCTTCGGTCACTGTTCCATGAGCAATCATAGGGACATTAGTAACTCTTCCACATAGGGTTATCATATTTCATTTAAACAAGCCTATCCATCCCAATGAAGGAGCCATAGCAGGCTTTCCCAAAATTTCCCAAGTACTTTTTGGCATGATATTCACTTGTGTTTCTTCATCCAATACATAGTCTATGTCGAAGTCTACTATTCTTGTTTCTATGCACTACTTCTATTTTAAGATCTCTAGCAAACTGATGTTTTTGTGGTCATTCATTGTTTGTTTCATCTGTAATAACATAGTCTCTAATTTTTTCTGGTTTTTTAGCATATCCTTAGTTTCTTGACCTTCTTCATAGTTTTCTTGTCTCATGTTCATATTTCAACTTTAGAAATCATTCTTGGACAATCCAAAACCTCATGACCAGAAGCTTTACAACAAAGACAAATAGGACCTATACCAGGGCATTCCTTAGCAAGATGTCCCGCTCTTCTACAATTATAACACAATGTCAATCCTCTCTTTCTAGTAAACGATCTCCAACATTTCTTGAATTGCACACCAGGATCACAGTGATGGACTTTCCATTTGCAAAAATTCTTTCTAGGTTCCTGCATCCACTTATTAGTCCAAAAATTCTTTCTATACATAAGAATAACATATCTTTCACTATCTCTATCAAATTTATTTAGATCAAATCTTCCTTCTCCTAATTGTGCCCTAGCTTCTAGACTAGGACAAAATCTATCAAACATACCTAGATTCATACTTTCGAGGCAAAAAATTCCACTTATCTTACCTAAATTTTAATGAAGTGATCATCTAAATTTCTTTGATGACCTGTCCATTTTACTCTTATTTCATCCGGAAAATTCATAGTTGATTATGGGTTTATTGTATTTAAAAAGTAAGGAAAAATATATGTCGAAAGAAAAATATGTATGAATCTCTTTCAATTATATTTATTTACTTTTATTTCCATGAATAATATGATGTGCTTAATGAATAAATCTACTAAATGAGATCTTTGTTGAAATAAATTTTAGGGATTTCTCTGTAGCATTTACTCATTGCATTCTTCTAGAGCCATACAAATAATCTTCCAATAAATCAAGAGAGGATAACCACCTCTATCTCCATTTTTTTATGTTATTTTTCTATAGGCTACACAAATGCATTGTCAATGAAACTCTAGGAATAGATAGAGTCGCCCATGTAGTCTCCACACACACACACACACACACAGTCTAGTATTTTTAATATATTTCTATGTTAACATCAAATCTCGATAGAGCGATTGGTTTCAATGGGCCTCATTTTGCATGATGACCTCACTATCGGGAGGAGACACCAAAAAATACATCCATGATAAGGTTCAGTGTGGCTCAGGCCGAATTCGATCCTTGAGTGATTTTGACGGGTAAGGGTTTCTTAGCCACATGCTAGTCCCTCAGGTCATAAACATGCTAGATTTTTTTTTTTTATATATTTTTGTCTTAATATATATCATAATCATAAAATACACACATCTTTTATTTCTGCTATAATTTTTTATCACCTTAACCATTTTTAAAATAAGTTATACACCGCAATAGAAGAGACCAAGATCTACAATCTAAAAATAAATAAAATTGTTTGATAATGTTAAGACCCTCATATCCCGCACTAACTAAAGGTGTTGTAATTTCAAAGATATATTCACTTTCATACAATCATACAATTTTTTAAAGGAGATTCCATTGTTAAGGTACTAACACCTACACTAACTTAAACATATACCTTATATTTTGCTTGAAAAATAACATACCACGGTTAGGAAAACTCAAATTTCACATAATTATTCACAATTTCTATAAATAAAATCTATATATTCTGAAATCTAATTCAATTTCCGATATTTCATATTTTTACACCATATTCAAATACATTGTAAAAGTACCTTGAATAATCCTTCAAGTTAAGATATTGTTGTTTTTCCATCTTTCCATTGTCACTAACTAATCATGAACCATCATTAGTTTGCACCCACCCTATTACCTTCAAAACTGTATTCATAATAGGCCATGCCATGCTTGTGATTTGACACTTGTCATTTGCCTAGTGCATAAAAAATTTAGAGCCATCCAACACTTTAACCATTCAAAAATTTATCTATAACTATTTTCAACAAAATCCACAAAGCATAAAATTTTTCAACAACATATTTGAGAATAAAATAATATTATTCATTACATAACCAACACCATATTTAAGAGTAAAATAATATTGTTCAATACATATCAACACCATATTTAAAAATAAAATAATAATACATATTCAAATGAAGAATCTCCCAACTCCATATCTAGTTCCATTAGGAATACCCAAAAGAAAAAAATAATAATTAATAACCCATTAAAAAAACTAAAGAAAAAGTAATACCAAATTTTTAAACCCCATTAAAAATACCAAATTCTTAAACCTCATTAATAAAACCAAAAAAAAAGTCTATACCGAATTCTTAAACCCCATTAAGAAAAAAAAAAAAAAACGAAAAAACAGAAAACTCAATACCAAATTCCTTTAATATCTAACTTCGTTAGAACAAGATTCCTTCCCATGATTTATATAACACAATCTCATATTAGGAAGCTCCTATAATTATGAATTCAATCCCTTACAAAATCATTTTATTCTTGATCATTTATTCTTGATCAGTGAGAAACACCAAAACAAGGCATGGAAAAGCCAATTTTGTTTGTTTATTAATTTATCATAAATTAAATATGATTTTTTACATTTTTTTATAATTAAATTTGATTTCTTATAATTAATATTAATTAAATTTGCCTTTTATAATTTATATTTAAATTTGATTACTCATAATTTATATTAGTTAATATAAAATAACTTTTTATAATTTTGAATAAGTTACATGATGAAAGTTAATCACACAATATAATAACTCAAAAAAAAGAAAAGTTAATAGCCTCCTTAATTTTTTTTTAAAGATGTAGAGAAATTGATAACTTATGGAGATTATCGAAGTGGAATGTCTATTTGAAGGGACATCTACCCTTGGAACAAATCACGTATGAAATCACGATATCTGTTAGCTCAGATATCTTGGTTTAAAAAAAGTGGTCCCGATGTGGCATTCGACAGATTAAATATGCAACAACGTAACAGATTCCTTTAACGGGTTGAATTGCCTCAATCAATACGATTCTATCGGTTATGGCGTGGTCTCAACGGTCCAATGGCGATCTTGCTAGCCATAACTGTGTTTCTAGCCATTCCAGAGCGTTATTCTAACGGTTGGGATGCCTCCAACGGTCATATAGCCTCGCTATGGCGAAGTGCCATTCTCTGTTGTTCTGCTATTCTAGCGAGGTTCAAGTTCGACAAGGCTTTTTTCTGAGAAGTATTATCTAGAACTTCCTGAAGTTTTTCTAGCTTTGATTTCTTCTTACTGAGCTTTCTTGCCTTCTTTCCTGTGTTCTGAGTCTCTGGATTCCTCTTTCCATTGGTATTCTTATCTTCTCTTAGTAAAGTGACTTCGCACTACTGAGGGTCTTTCAAAGGGTTCGAGCATAATGCCTCTTCTCTTATCATGTCTGGGGTGAACACACTTCTTTCCTGCATCGATAGGTTCTTTAAGCCTTATTGTTTTCTTTCAACCTCGACAACTAACTCTCTTGCTCTTTGTTGCTATGACTTGTCTTCTTGTTCTTGTATTAGTCGCTCTATTTTCCTAGCCATGAAGTCTCTTAATTCTTTCTCTTTTTATTCTGTACCTTCCTACTTTGATTTCCTTCGGATATGATCTTTCTCAATATAGGTCGTTCCTAGAAAAAGTATAAAATGGGCGTTGTTCTCAAAAAAATTAATGACCTCAAATTCTTCTTCAGTCACTATTCCATGAGAAATCATAGGGACATTAGTAACTCTTCCACATAGGGTTATCATCTTTCCTTTAAGCAAGACTATCCCTCCCAATGAAGGAACCATAACAGGCTTTCCCAAAATTTCCCAAGTACTTTCTGGCATGATATTCACTTGTGTTTCTTTATCTAATACATAGTCTATATTGAAGTCTACTATTCTTGTTTCTATGCACTGCTTCTGTTTTAAGATCTCTAGCAAATTGATGTTTCTGTGGTCATTCAATGTTTGTTTCATATGTAATAACATAGTCTCTGATTTTTTCTAGTTTTCTAACATATCCTTAGTTTCTTAACCTTCTTCATAGTTTTCTTGACCTTGACGCGATATGAAATCGTGTATCTGTTAGCACAGATATCTCGGTTTAAAAAAGGTGGTCCCGATGCGACATTCGATAGATTAAATATGCAGCGACGTAACAGATTCCTTCAACGGGTCGAATTGCCTTAATCAATACGATTCCATCTGTTATGGTGTGGTCTCAACGGTCCAATGGCGATCTTTCCGGCAATAACTGTGTTTCTAGCCATTCCAAAGCGTTATTCTAATGGTTGGGACGCCTCCAATGGTCATATAGCCTCGCCATGGCGAAGTGCCATTCTGTGTTATTCTTCTATTCCGACGAGGTTCAAGTTCTACAAGCCTTTTTTCTACGAAGTATTGTCTGGAACTTCCTGCAGTTTTTCTAGCTTTGATTTATTCTTACTGAGCTTTCTTGCCTTCTTTCCTGTGATCTGAGTCTCTGGATTCCTCTTTCCATTGGTATTCTTATCTTCTCTTAGTAAAGTGACTTCGCACTACTGAGGGTATTTCAAAGGGTTCGAGCATAATGTCTCTTCTCTTATCATGTCTGGGGTGAACACACTTCTTTCCTGCATGGATAGGTTCTTTAAGCCTTCTTGTGTTCTTTCAACCTCAACAACTAACTCTCTTGCTCTTTGTTTCTTCAACTTGTCTTCTTGTTCTTGTATTAGTCTCTCTATTTTCCTAGCCATGAAGTCTCTTAATTCTTTCTTTTTCTATTCTATACCTTCCTGCTTTTTTTTCATTCGGATCTGATCTTTCTCAATCCAGGTCGTTCCTAGAAAAAGTGCAAAAGGGGTGTTGTTCTCAACAAACTTAATGAACTCAAATTCTTCTTCGGTCGTTGTTCCATGAGAAATCATAGGGACATTAGTAACTCTTCCACATAAGGTTATCATCTTTTCTTTAAACAAGCCTATCCCTCCCAATGAAGGAACCATATCAGGCTTTCCCAAAATTTCTCAAGTACTTTCTGGCATGCTATTCACTTGTGTTTCTTCATCCAATACACAGTCTATGTCGAAGTCTACTATTCTTGTTTCTATGCACTACTTCTCTTTTAAGATCTCCGACAAACTGATGCTTCTGTGGTCATTCAATGTTTGTTTCATATGTAATAACATAGTCTCCGATTTTTTCTGGTTTTCTAGCATATCCTTAGTTTCTTGACCATTTTCATAGTTTTCTTGTCTCATGTTCATATTTTCAACTTTAACAATCATTCTTGGACAATCCAAAACCTCATGACCAAAAACTTTACAACAAAGACAAATAGGACCTATATTAGGGAATTCCTTAGCAATATGTCTCGGTCTTCTGCAGTTATAACACAATGTCAATCCTCTCTTTCTCTTAAATGATCCCCAACCTTTCATGAACTACGCACTGGGATCACAATGATGGACCTGCCATCTGCACAAATTCTTTCTAGGTTCCTGCATCCACTTACTAGTCCAAAAATTCTTTCTATGCATAGGAATAACATATCTTTCACTATCTCTATCAAATTTATTTAGATCAAATTTTCATTCTCCTAACTGTGCCCTAACTGTGCCCTAATTTTCGTTCATTCCATATCCAAGACCATATTTAAAAATAAAATAATAATACATATTCAAAAAAGAATCTCCCAACTCCATATCTAGCTCTATTAAAAATACTGAAAATAAAAAAACAATAATTAATAACCCATTAAAAAAACTAAAGAGACCTCATTAAAAATACAAAATTCTTAAACCTCATTAAAAAATTGATACCAATTTCTTAAACCCCATTGAGAAAAAAAAACAAAAGAAAATAACAAGATTTCTTCCCATGATTTATATAACACAATTTCATATTAGGAAGCTCCTAATACAACTTTAGTGGGCCTAATGGTTAAGAACATGTGTTTCCTCTTAAGAGGACACATATTCAAATCCAAAATGAAGTAAAGTATGTATATGTATAGACTATTATTATTATTATTATAATTATGAATTCAATCTCTTAAAAAATCATTTTATTCTTAATCATTGAGAAACCCCAAAACAAAGCACTACCTCAAGGGGGTGCCCTATAACTTTGTGGTAAGCCCTCATTCCCCTAAAAGCTCTTCTTAGTATGTGACTAGTGAGAAACCAGCCTAAACACTCTTAAACGAGTTAAAGGAGGAAGAGTCATTTACTTAATTTTTTTTATTATTATTTAAAATTAACAAATGTCAACTCCACATTAAAGAATTACACATCTACCTAATATTAAATTGTAAAATGCACCTCAACACAATAAATTAAATTAACGTTATCAAATTTGATTTCCTATAATTATATAAAGTCAACTCTTTATAGTTTTGCATAAGTTAACGGTCAACATGGTGAAAGTTAATCATGCAATAGAAAAAAGAAGAATCCGGTAGAAATTTTGAATAAGTGAACCAAAATATAAAAAAGAAAAGAATTCAGAGAAATTTTGAACAAGTTAACCGGGATTCACGCAATATAAAAAATATGAAAAAGAGAAGAGTTCCGCAGGGCAGAAGGAAGGGGACCAAGATCAAGTTTCATTTTTCCCGATTTAGATATAATTTATAAGATGCTGGATGCAATCTTCTTTCAAATGCTTTAAGGATTCAAGAAGCCGAGACGAGACAATTCTTCTTACAGGGCTTCAATCTTTTTGGCTGCAACATTGTTTCTTAGAAAGTGACTTACAGTGAGCCATGGCAGACCGCCTGCACAACAAGAAGAGGCCCAGGGAAGAAAACGAAGAAAACCAACTTCAACAACAAGAAGATTCATCGGCCATTACGTGCTTGCACCCTCTGCGTCTGCGAGAGTTGGGCAAGATCAGGAAGCTGCCACATATTTATAGGGATTATCATGTACGCACCTTTGGCTCTGGCTCTGTCAACATGGGTAGTATTAGCTTTATGGTTTCAGCTGTTGACATAATATTTGTTGTTCATTCCCGTAGCCATATGGTGCTATTCAGACGACATGGAGATGAAATTTCACCTGTTCTCTGGGACAACAATAAAAGCCTCCGTTCTGCGGGGCATATGAAATATGCATGTTACAATAGCCATGATAACTCATTTTTATTTTTAATAGAGTATGAGCGGTCTGAGCAAGAAAGACGGGGATGGCACAATGCAGAGATACTAAGCCTCGAAATTGCATCTATAGAAGCAGGAATAAGACCAAAGTGCTGGCGGGTTTTTCCTGGAGAGTCCAGCATAATGAAATGGGCTCTTGATATTCCAATTTGCAGGGCCATGATTCACAATGATAGAAAATACAAGTTTTTTGAATTGAAAGATTACAATATACTGTTTACAATACCAGATTTACGTGTATGTCTTAAAAATCTAAATCCGGGAGTATGAGGAAATTCCTTGGACATGTTGATGTATGAGGAAATTCCTTGGAGTGAAACTGGAAGCTTAGGAATTCCATCGAGAATTTATTCCAAAATTCAACGGAGAACTGCAAAAAGAAATATTTCTCCCTCAGCCCAATCCAGAGAAAACAGAATTCGTTGCGTTATGTGGCAGTGATACACTACTTATACAACAATATGAATTGGAGATGGAAGTGGTGGAGATATGTTGTGAAAACCCTGTTTCAATAAAGAGGAGAAATACAAAAATTCGTGCAGCCTGTGAACCATACTATTTACATAAAAGATCCGAGTTTATCTGCTACACCAAATCTGGAACAGTTATCGTTTGTAATCTACAAGGTGAGATTTTAGTGGCACTTGTAGACCACCCAGCGTTCGAGAATTCTCGCCTTTCTAGTTCACAGGATATTCTCATTTCTCTTTGCCGCCGGCTCGGACCATCGGGAGAGCAATGGATATACACAGTCAATATTAGCAGCCTTGTTACAGGGGAAAGCTTGGAAGAGTTTAGTTCGGAAGATCCTAATTGTTCTAAAATCAGAAAGGCAGTATTGAATCCTGCAGTCCATGCATTTGAATTCGATGAAAGAACTCACCAGATTTTCACGGGAAATAATAAAGGAGTTTGTGGCGTTTGGTCTAACAAATTCCACAAATAAAGGAGTTCGTGGCGTTTGGTTTAACAAATGCATGAGATATGAGGAGCTTAAATGCACGAGATATGAGGAGCTTACTGTTGATTAAGGTTGGTTGTCATTGATATCAATCCTTGAAGAAAGACCCGTAGCACAAAGGTTTGGGTAATGGATCCAATAGTGTTTGATGTAAATATGACTCATTATTGTTTTGTCATGGTTGATAAGAAGTAAATATGGATGAACTCCAAAGTGGTCCCCTTATGGTGAAAGCCCTCACAGGAAGATGCTTTGTGGAGTAAGAGAACCCATGTTTAATTGTGGAATAATGAGATGAAGGAAAGTGAATTTGTCAGGGAAAATATCCTAAATGTATAGTGCTTGTCATTTCATTTCCGGTGATATGTGGAACGTCACATAATTCCTCACGGTTAGAGAGTTATGGCCATGAGAAGTTGGAGACCCCAGGTTTGGGTAATGGACCGAAGTTTGTTTGATGGGTAATGGTATGAGTTATGATATATTTCCAGATAATACTATTCTATATGGATAGTACATGTCATGCCATTTCTGTTGGTATGTAGAACGTCACATAACTCCTCACGGTTTGAGAGTTATGGCCTTACGAAGTTGGAGGACCCTCATATGTCATCTAGAAGCCCCAAAAGGT
>SNQJ01S0011263.1:38283-75131 GCA_010110895.2 Picea sitchensis | reverse complement strand
CATTGAAGAGAATTATGATAATCAAAGGAATTTGCGCTTTGACAAAAGTAAAGTTGACATTTTATTAAAGGATTTAAATAGTAAATTAAAACTCCTAACTTATAAGGACAACATTAAAGAACTCTATCATAATTTTACAACTACCCTTTCCACTTCTATTAACAAGTTCTCTTTCGAGGTGTTCTATAAAAAGAATAATAGAATGAGAAACCCTTGGTATGATAAAGAATATAAAATTACTAGGAAAGGCATTAGTGATGCTTCTAATGAGCCCTTAAAACTCGAAAAGATCAATACGTACAAATCCCTAATTAAAAGGAAAAAAAAGATACTATATCAATAAAAGGAAAGAGCAACTTTCACAACTATACAAGTTGGATCCTAAGAAGTTCTGGAGCCAAATTATAAAATGCAATACTAAAGAAAATAATAGGATTCCCTTAAGGGACTGGAATTCCTACCTTAAAAGTCTTTATGAGTTCCCTAATGCCATGGACACCATTCCTATTGTCCCTACAAAGGAATAAGTTTTTTCTTTAGATGACATAGAGTTTGTGGTTAAGTGGCTCGCAAATGGGAAAGCTAAGGACATTGAAGGCTACCAAGCTGAAATTTTTAAAATCGGAGGGCCAATCCTTATCCCTCACATACACAAGCTCTTCAATTTAGCAGTCAAGCAGGGTTTCCGTAAACCCTGGACATAAAGCCTCATTGTTCCTATTTTTAAAAATGGGGATAGAAACATTCTCTCTAATTATAGGATCATTATGATTAGCCTGATTTTAGCCAAGCTTTATGGAATTATTTTGGAAAAGAAGATTAACCTTTGGCTAGAAATTCACGGTAAAAGAGCTAAAGGCCAGGCCGGGTTTAGGAGATATCATTCAACTGTGGACCATCTTGTTACCTTTAGGATCATTTCAAAGGATCTCCGCAATACTAAAACCAATTTTTTTTGTTGTTTTGTTGACTTTAGAAAAGCTTTTGACATGGTTCCTAGGAAAAACCTTTGGAATAGGTTGGAAGAGATAAAAGTGCCTCTTGAATCGAGGGCTGCTGCAATAAGGATGTATGAGAATTTTATTTCTAAGTTTAAAAACACTGAGGGCCGGTCAAAAGAGATTAACTACAATATCAGAGTCAAACAAGGTTGTCCCTTGTCCCCTACCCTTTCTGGGATATACATTGGAAAGTTAGAAGAATGCTTGGAAAAAGAAGGTTGTGTTGGCCCTACTCTCACTGGTATAGTCATCAATCTTATTTTTTATGCTGATGATATTGTTCTTATGACATGAAGTCCCCATGATCTTGAAAACTAAATAAGAATACTCGAGGATTTTTGCTCCAATATGGGTATGACTGTTAATATTGATAAGATTAAGGTCATGATTATTAAATCCAATAATATCCTTATGATACCTTTGTATATGAAAACAACAACTTGGAGGAAGTAACTTCATACAAATATCTTGGAATTGAATTCACCACAAGCTCAATTGGAATTATAGCATTGAGAAAATGATTATTGGGGGATGGAAAGCTTATTATGGGCTTGAAAACAATTGTAAATCAATTGATTTTTGGCGTTGGGATAAGAAGAAACTCCTCTTTGAGGATCTTGTTACACATGCTATTATTTATGGATGTGAATTCTAGGGCTGTAGTATCTCTCGTGAATCTTGGAGAAAGATAAATAAAATACAAAAGAATTTTATAACCTATAATCTCAAAATTAAAGGAAATACACCCTATCCCATCCTCCTCTTAGAAACAAGCCTCTCACCCATTGAGAGAATGGCTATGACTATATGCCTAATGTATAAGAACACGTTAAACAACATGGAAGACAAGCGACTATCTAAAATTTCTTCAAAATCAAGTCATAACCACCATCGACTCAAGCGAGGATGGCATAATGTTGGCATAGGGGATACCCAGGGTTCAACGTTTTAACAACACACCAAAAAAACCCTAACTACCAGCCCTTTCGATAACACCTGTGAAGCAAGTGAAGTCTCACCTGAGGTAGAGGCAGGGGGGGTTACAGGACTCAGGTGTCTGTAACCAAGCTGGGACACAGATCTGTGATTATAACACTTCGCAAGGTACTTAGAATATAACATGCATTAGCTTATTAAATTTATTCACATCACATAACAAACCCTAAGGATAGATCTACGCAGTAACAATGACAAAATACACATCGCACTTAGCATGATAAGTTAGATCTAACACATTGAAAATAAATAAAGCACTAAGCAGTCATAGATCTATCTATCATATATAAAATCAATGTACTAAACATATTCACAACATCAACATCATAGCATAAAGAAAACCATCAACACATGATATACGTGGTTCACCCCAGTATGGGGCTACATCCACCAACTTCTTTTTCTTATTTATTAGGCTTCAATCTCTCACATTCGTCTGCTCCTATGCACTAAGCCATAGAGCCAAGCTTCACATTGGACATGTGATCTACTCACTAAGAACCAGATTCACCTTCCTAAAATTAGGTCAAGGCACAAATCTGACTCCTCTATCAAGCACAAAGCCTTACATACATGTTCTGTTGCACAAAGCAACTCAGAAATACTTGCCTCTTGCACTTAGCCAATCACATCCCCTCACTACATTTCATTCTTTCTTATTTATACTTTTACATTTACAAAAAGGCCTAATCATGGGTAAACCCATGGGATGACATCCCATAACCCATTACAAAACCCTAAGAACCCCATGTTGGGTCCACAAAGCCCAAAAAATAAGTGAGATCTGCGATTTCAGCTCTGCATGGGCGTTCCTTCCTCGATCACTATGTCGAAGTACAAAAAGTGGTCAAACCTAACCAAGATTTCCTCAAAACTTGGTTGAGGGCCAATAGGCCCCCAACACTCACCTATGATTCATCCCGAGTCACTCAGATCTGGGCAATGCTGCTTCAAAGGCCTCGAGATTATCTCGAGCCCTTGACTTGCTGCTTCACTTGAGCCTCCTGCTCGATGAACTTCTGGATCATTTTCTTTGTAATAGGCCCTTCCAGGTGTTGTTCCACTATCACAACCACTTGGTCCAGTTGTGAACCTTTTCCTTCAATTTCTTCAAACACCGCACAGGCTTCCTCCTGCACCAATTGTAGTCTCTGTGTGACTTCCATTACTCTACCTTGGATGGCAGTAATCTATTGTTGGGATGCATGCTATTCTTGTGATATTTTCATATTATCAACTATAGTGAGTGACTTCATCTGCGCTTGAACTGTCAGTGCCTGCTGTTGCACCTCCTGTAGTTGCGCTTCTAACTTCCTAAGCTCTGGATCTTCTGTGAGGAATTCGTAGGTCTGTGTGCTTCTATCGTTCAACTATTTTCATTTTGAGGCTAGGGTTATGATCCTTTCGACTGTGTTCTTAGCGCATTCCTCCCTCTGGTCACACACTTCCTGCAAAGTGCTTGGTACTGCTTGGATATCCAAATCCATTACCCTTGCTTGAAGCTGCTGGATAGCCTCAGCGAGCTTCATCACTTGAACCTCAACTGCCTCATTTTCCTCCTGTGCCAAGCCTGGAACAGAGCGAAGTGCTCTGCTCACCACTTCTTTGATTGCAGTCTGCTATGTGAGAAGCTGGTCCTTTTCCCTCTGTATATTCACTTTGTCTTCCTCGATCATTGCCCATAACTCATCTTTCTCATTTTCACACGCAGTTACACAGTACTGCGCAACTCGTAGTTGCTCTAAGACTTCCTCTTTCTCTTTCTTCAGGGATTCTATAGCCTTCTTCTTCTCTTCTTAGACTCACCAAAGTCGAGCCTTTGTTTCATTTGCAATTCTTCGAAATTGGGTTGGCTCATCCCCCAACTTTACAGTCTCCGACGAGGAATGCGTAGTAGGGATTGCACGAACGTAGTGAATAACTTCCTGTACTTTGCTCAATTCATTTTCTATCCTACCATATAGTTCGTCCTGCTTCTCTCCCTATCTCTGTAAGAGGTCTTTGGATGCATCCTCCATCACTCCGTGGACTAAAATGATATCATCTTTTGTGAGCATAGCCTCCAGCGGGGCTTACTGGCGTGGGTATTCTTTCTTGCTGAAGGTTTCTGTGGAGAAACCTTCCTTTTATTCATTGTTTATTTCTCGGTAGGGGGATCCTTCACTGATGTAGCTTCACTGTCTCCTTTCTTTTCTCTTTCTTCCCCTCCTACTTCTTGATTTACTTCTCCTCCTCCTCCTCCTGTGGGTGAGCCATGTCCATTTTCCTCCGAGGCGCTATCCTCCTCATCAGTCTCTATGTTCTGAACTTCCTCCTTTTTCTTTTTCTTCTTCGCACTTGACTATATTGCGTGTTCAAACCGAGTGACCAAGGGGATTCCTATGATGTCAGGGTCAAAGAGTTTGACATCATCAACCAGTACACATAAATCCTCCAACCACTCCTTGGTGATCTTCTCCCTGTCTTCGTCGTTCAACTTGTAATAGGACTATAATTCTTCCTTTATCTCATCCTTGCACACAGTGATATAAATAAAATGTGGATCTACACAGAACTTGGCTAGTGGTCTATACTGGTGCAATGTGTGTGGTGTCATGCACAAGAACGATTCAATGACAACCTTCAATTTCTAATAGTAGGCATGGAACACTGCTTTCGACTGCCATTGCTTCGACATTTCATTTGTATACCATAAGGTTGAGAACTTCATGACCAATGACTCCAAAGGTTCAATCTCCAAGAAGGTATCTCCTTTCAGGATTTTCAAAGAGACAAATGCAATCAACACAAGTAGCTAGATGAAGTGGAACTCATATCCTTGATCCTGCACTTCGCGAAATTCCTTCTCAAGCTTGTTGACGAGGTAGCTCGCCCAATCCATCTGCATCCCCTCCACGCATTTCCCTTCAAGGGCCACCATGAACCTGGTGACCTGTGTGGGGAGATTCTTTCTTACAATATTGCTAGCTATGAGTTGGTAAGAGAGGTGCATTGTGCCATTCTAGATAGAGGCTACCTTGTAGCCTTTCTTTCCCTTCTCAACTTCATTATATGCCTCCTTAATGTGTTGTTCCATGGATCGATCTAAGGTATTCCCTGGGTAGAACTGTTGAGGGTCAGGTCCCTGCATACTCAATCCTGTGATCAGGTGGATCAACGCCGGATCCACAATAATCCACTTGTCGAGCCACATGTATCCACCATGATAGAACGATAAGAGGATTTTAACGCAAGCATTAGCCTCCTGATGTCAAAAAAATGAGGAATTTTCATTACACTAAGTATCGTGGACTGCGCCAGCTCCTTAATCCAAGGCTGGGAGACTATGTGAGGCTTCTTCCTAGTTTTCTTCATCAGGTATCTATGAGAGGAGAGCATGGCATAGTTCTTTCTGTCTCCAAGGTTAAATTCACTGTTCTTCAAGGATAGGATCTGTCCCAACTAACTTCCAACCACGCTTATCCCCTTCGGGATGTACGTGGTGATAAAAGTGTACTCATAGTCTTGTCGGATGTTGTTGCAGTTACCCGTGCCAGCCAAAGGCGAGATATAATCAGGTAAGATCGATGGGATCTTCTTCACATTAGCCATATCGTCGCGATGCTTACTTCGCTTCTCAGTCGCGGGATTAGTACGGTCCGAACATCGTGCAGTCAAAGGGGAAGCCTATTGTCCCCTATTCGACAATGCCTAAACACCTTCAGACATAGCTCTGTTAGACATAAACTTCTTAAGGACCTCTTCGATAGACTTCTCTAATTCAGTCTGTTCACCCGTCATTCTCACTTTTAAACGGATAAGTCGGGGTAGGAGAACAAACAGATGGGGTAAACAAGAAGATGTCAATGTCTAGGTTTTGAAATCACAGATCGACACACAATCAATTATTTGTTATCAACGTTAATCATGGATGGTGAAAAGTGGTCCCGATACAGTGTCGGATAGGTGAAATAAGCGAACATCGTAACAGATTCTTCCAATGGGTAGGACTGCTTCCATCAATTTGAATATGTCCGTTATGGCATGGTCTCAACATCCCAAATGCGGTCTATTCGCCCATAAATTAATTTCCTATCTATTATGGAGTGTCATTCTAATGGTCGGGGTGCCTCCAACGGTCATATAGCTTCGCTGAGGTGAAGTCCCATTCTGCCCGGTTTTGCTATTCCGGCAAGGTTCAAATCCTGCAAACCTACTTCCTGTGAAGTTTTCTCTGTAAATACCTGTAGCTTTTTTGTTAGGGTCCTAAACCACACATAGGTAGAACAATATATTTGGATGTAATAAAGGTCAATACTAATAAGTCCTTTCAATAAAACAGAATAAGGCGGATGTAAGAAGACCTAATAGAAGATTTTGCTTCTAGAAGGATCTTCCTCTAGATGCTTCTTTTTAGTATAAATAGGAGTTGAGGGTATGAGAACCCTAGCTTGGATATTATTGTAATAGCGCTCTACTCAACTAGAGGTTGCCCCCTCGAAGAGGTCCGCAAACATTGGTTTCAGATTCAAAGTGTTATTTCTATTGTTATTCTTATATCATTTCAGTGTTATTTTGGTGAATGTTCTGGTTATATTGCTGTTATTATGCCATTTGTAGCATTTTATTTAAGTTTTGCATACATTTTATATCTGGTATATTACAGGTGGTATCAAATCAATTTCCTCGAAATAAAGTGTGGGTTATATTTTTCTCAGGGTAGAGACGTATCCAACATCTTTAAGCCACAAAGATCTATCGTTACGCGCATAAACCTGCGGTTGAGGGATTCATACATGCAAGAAATACAAGTGGTACTTAAGTGCACATTTGTTGACCACCCTTGTAACCCCTGTTGGTACCCCTTTGAGTGGTAGCGCATTAGATAACACCTGTGTACGGATCATCCTAGATTAACTGAAGCCCTCTTTAGATAAATCGATCGACCGCCTGACTGCTATAGTGTCATCGAGAATAGCACTCGGGAAGATAATCTCTAGTACCTGGGTAGTCAGGTACTACGACTAAGGGTACGGTCTATCCTCCTTAGTTAGTGCCCTGAGATATTGGGCTGAGTACTACTGCTGGACCCCGCACGTATATCAGAGAGTTATAGCATAAGGAAAACCCTTGTCTGTAGAACCCTTGAATACCTATCCCTTGGGGTACATAAACATAAACAAATTAAAACAAACAAGATCTATTGCCGCGCAACTGTGTTAAGGTTGCCAAGTAAATACACATTTCTTCCTGGTTAAGCATTTGGGCATTTCCTCTCAGCAGTATTCTTCAGACTGGAGTATTATTCGGACCATGTCCTCATGGCTCAGCCTGAGAGTTGGGTGGAGGCTACCAAAAGAGATAAATAAGAACAACAGGTTGTATCTGCTCAAAACCGCAAACCCTCCTTTATCCCTCACCCTAAACCAGTAAATCCCACTACTCCCTCTACTCCACTAAAGATCCAAAAATTGACCAGGGATGAAATGGATGAACGCCAACTCAAATGCCTTTGTTATAACTGTGATGAAAAATATTTCTCGGGCCACAAGTGTAAAGAACAAAAGATTTTTATGGCCATCTCCGAGGAGATTTCAGAAGAAGATGAAGAAACTCCCTCTGTGTCTGAGTCACCTGAATCCACTAACATAACCCCTCCCTCAGACCCCCCTAAAGTAGAATCGATCATTTCTTTCAATGCTCTCACTGGCTTCTCCACTCCCCAAACCCTCAAGCTAATCAGTTACATCAAGCATCTAAAGGTCATCATTCTGGTTGATAGTGGCAACACCCATAATTTTATTCATCACTGTATTGCCCAAGAAACTCATTGCTACATCCATGCCGTCAATAATTTCCAAATCATGATTGCCAATGGCGGTTCCATGAAATGTGGAGGGCGTTGTGAAAATGTGTGTCTCCAAATTGATGACCACTACCTGAAATCCCATATGTTTTCTATCGACATGGGAGGTTGTGACATTGTGTTGGGTGCATACTGGCTAAGGACTTTGGGTCCCATTCTCATGGATTTTAAAGACTTAACCATGCAATTCGACCAAGAGGGCCACCAATATAAGTTCCAAGGCATCACCGCCAGTTCACCTGAGATCATTAGTTCCCATCACATGGAAAAGCTGCTAAAAAATGGTCATTCTGGTGTTATCACCCAACTCGATGCCATACAAGCAACATAGACACCCTCGGTCCCACAAGACCTCCAAGACATCCTTTATAAACATCAATTGGTCTTTTCCACTCCCCAAGGCTTCCCTCCTTCCCATGATGTTCATGATCATTCCATTCCCCTTGTACCCATAATCCTTCCTCCCAATATCCATTCGTATCGTCACCCCTTTTCCCAAAAAAATGAAATTGAGAAAATGGTCCAGGAACTCCTTAATGCAGGTGTTATCCTCCCTAGTACGATCCCCTACTCGTCTCATGTGGTCATGGTCCTGAAGAAATAAGGTTCTTGGAAAATGTGTCCTAACTTCCGTGCCCTCAACAAACTTACCATCAAAGACAAATTCCCCATTCCTGTCATTGATGACCTCCTGGATGAATTGTGTGGCACCCAATTCTTCACTAAACTAGATCTCTGTTTGGGCTACCACCAGATACGTATGAAATAGGCAGACATTCCCAAGACTTCCTTTAGAAATCATGAGGGCCACTATGAGTTTTTGGTCATTCCCTTTGGCTTGTGTAATGCCCCCTCCACCTTCTAAAGCCTCATGACTCATGTCTTTCATCCTTTTCTCCTCCATTTTGTCTTAGTTTTCTTTGATAATATCCTCATCTATAGAAAAACCTAGACAAACCATCTTGCTCATGTGGATCGAGTTCTCCATCTACTCTCTCAGCACTAACTTTTCCTGAAACAATCTAAATGTGCTTTTAGCGCCTCAGAAGTAGAATACTTGGGTCATTTGGTTGGCAAAGATGGCATCAAGGTGGATCCTAAAAAGATTGAAGCTATGCAAGACTGGCCTCACCCAAATACTCTTAAGAGCTTGCATGGATTTATAGGCTTAACAGGGTATTATCGCAAGTTTGTTAAGAATTATGGGAAGATTGCAACACCTCTCACTGCTCTCCTAAAAAATAACTCTTTCACTTGGACTCCAGCCACTTCTCAAGATTTTCAGACCTTGAAGATGGCCATGTGCACCACTCCAGTCCTCGCCCTTCTCGATTTCAAAAATACCTTTGTGTTGGAATGTGATGCCTCGGGGAAAGGAATTGGTATTGTCCTTATGCAAGAGGGCCGACCTTTGGAATTTACCAACAAGCAACTATCTGAAATAAATCTGGGCAAATCCATCTATGAAAAGGAAATGTTGTCTATTCTCCATGCCATGGATTTGTTGCATCTTTATCTATTGGGGAAACATTTCCAAATTAAGACAGACCATCAAAACCTCAAGTATTTTCTTGAACAATGCATTTCCTCCCCAGAACAACAAAAATGGGTGACTAAACTTTTTGGATATGATTATGAGATCATTTATACGAAAGGCAAAGACAATGTGGTTGTGGATGCACTTTCCTGAAAATGTGAAGTCGAAGGATCCATTTTTTCTCTTTCATTCATTGTACCAAATTGGCTCCAAGCTATTCGCCAGGAATGGCTAGAAGATCCCAAAAGTTTGCAGTTGATCCACCAATTGAAGTCCTAGGCTCCAGCTTCCCCAGGGTACTCTTGGCTCCATGGGGAACTTCGATACAAAGGCCGTTTGTATTTAAGTAAACAATCAAATCTTAAATCCACAATACTTTCTGAGCTTCATGCTACACCCATAATAGGGAACTCCGGGTTCACCAAAACCTATTACAGGGTCAAACATTCCTTTTTATAGGATGGTATGAAACAAGACATTCGTAATTTTGTAGCTGAATGTGATGTGTGTTAATGCAACAAGGGAAAAACAGTCAAATCGCCAGGCACACTACAACCGCTCTCGATTCCACTTGCTATTTGGAAGGATATCTCTATGGATTTTATTACTGACTTACCCAAATTGGGAAATAAATCCGTCATCATGGTGGTTGTTGATCGCCTTTCCAAGTATGCTCATTTTTGCGCCCTTCAACACCCGTTTACAACACCCATGGTGGCTCAAATATTAATGGATCAGGTCTTCAAGCTTCATGGCATGCCACACTCTATTATTTCTTATCGCGACCCAACTTTCACAAGAAATTTTTGGCAAGAACTATTCAAGATACAAGGCACCAAATTCCATCTTAGCACAACGTATCATCCCCAGACTGATGGCCAAACGAATGTTGTCAAAAAGTGTTTGGAAACATATTTGAGGTGTTTTGCCTCAGAAAAACAAAATCAATGGGCTGAATGGTTACCCCTAGTTGAATGGTGGTACAACACTTCATACCATACAACTACACGCATGACTCCTTTTGAAGAGGTATATGGAAATAAGTCACCTTCAGTTCTCTCATACTTACCGAGTGCCGCGAAGGTCCAGACGGTTGACCTAACACTTACCTCTCGAGAGGCTATTCTCCATACCCTCAAAGAAAATTTGGTCATGGCACAAAATCGCATGAAGCAACAAGTAGATCAAGGTCACTCTGAACGTCAATTTGCATAAGGGGATCAAGTGTTTCTTCGACTACAACCTTACAAGCAAACATCCCTCAAGGGCGAGCATTGTCAGAATCTAGCACCCAAATTTTATGGTCCTTATACCATACTCAAGCGTGTGGGACAAGTCACCTATCAGTTAGCTTTGCCCAACAATTCGAAGCTACATCCTTTTTTCATATTTCATGCTTAAAGAAGGTGATTGGAGCTAAGTGCCAAATTTAAACCAACCTTCCAGAGTTAGCTGAAGAAGGATCCATTTGGCTACAACCAGAAGAAGTTTTGGACCAGTGTGAGCGTCGCCTAAGTCAGAGAACCATCAAGGAAGTGCTAGTATAGTGCAAAGATACAACTCCAACAGATGCCACTTGGGAACCAACTACCATTCTGAAGCAATTTCCTCATCTCAAGCCTTGAGGACAAGGTTGTTTTTAAGGGGGCGGACATGTTAGGGTCCTAACCCGCACATAGGTAGAACAATATATTCGGATGTAATAAAGGTCAATATTAATAAGGCCTTTCAATAAAATAGAATAAGGCATATGTAAGAAGACCTAATAGAAGCCTCCGCTTCTAAAAGGAGCTTCCTCTAGATTCTTCTTTTTAGTATAAATAGGAGTCAAGGGTATGAGAACCCTAGCTTGGATATTATTGTAATAGAGATCTGCTCAACTGGAGGTTTCCCCCTCGAAGAGGCCCATGAACATTGCTTTCATATTCAAAGTGATATTTCTGTTGTTATTCTTATATCATTTGAGTGTTATTGTGGTGAATGTTCTAGTTATATTGTTGTTATTATGCCATTACTAGCATTTTATTTCAGTTCTGCATACATTTATATCTGGTATATTACATTTTCCGACCTATCTTTCTTTTTACCGATCTTCCTTTCCTTCTTTCCTGTGATCTAAGTCTCTCTAACTGTTTCTGGATTCCTCTTTCCATTCTTATTCTTAGTTTCTCCTATCGTGGTGACTTCACAGTGCTGATATACTTCCAATGGGTTTGAAATTAATATCCTTTCCCTTACCACTTCTTGGGTAGATTTACTTTCTTCTTGCATGGATAGGTCCTTCAAACCTTCTTGCGTTCTTTCAACCTCGACAACTAATTCTCTTTCCTTCTGATTCTTCAACTTAACTTCTCGTTCTTCTATTAGTCGATCTATTTTCCTAGCTATGAAATCCCTTAGTTATTTCTTTTTCTTTTCTGTAGCTTCTTCCTCTATTTTCTTCTAATATGATCCTTCTCAATCCAAGTCTTTCCTAACAAAAGAGGGAAAGGGACGCTATTCTCAACAAACCTAATAACTTCAAATTCCTCTTCTGTTGATGTCCCATGGATAATAACAGGTGTATTAGTAACTCTTCCACGTAGGGTTATAATATTTCCTTTAAACAAGCCTATCCTTCCCAGTGAAGGTACCACAATAGGATTTCCTAAAATTTCCCAAGTTCCTTCTGTCATAATATTTACTGGTGTTTCCTCATCCAAGACATAGTCTATGTTGAAGTGTCATATTCTTGCACTTATGTACTTTTTTTCTTTCATGATCTCTGGTAATCTGACATCTTTTTGATCATTCATTTCTTCTTTTAACTGTACTAATGTAGTCTGAACTTTCTCTGATCCTTTCTCTTTCTGATCTTTTAACATGCTCTTATTCTCCTGACTCATGTTCATTTGTTCAACTTTAGCAATCATCCTTGGGAAATCCTCAACCTCATGACCAAAAATTTTACAACAAAGAAAAATAAGACCTATACCAAGGAATTTCTTATCAAGATGTCTCGGTCTTCTCTAATTTTAACATAGGGTTAATCCTCTCTTCCTCTTGTACTGTGCACTAGGATCACAATGTCGGTCCTGCAATATGCAAAAATTCTTTCTAGGTTCCTGCATCCAATTATTAGTCCAAAAATTATTTCTATGCATAGGAATAACATATCATTCTTCATTTATATTAGCCTTAGATCAACTCTTTCTTCCTGTTGTGCCCTAGCTTTCAGACTAGGACAAAATCTATTAAACATACTCAAGTTCATGCTTTCAAAACAAAAATTTCCACTTATCTTACTCTTATCAAAGCACAAAGATTTACCTTTTCAAGGGCATACCTCTTTTCTCATATCGGGTTTCTTTCTTAGCATAGATCTTCATAAGTCAAGTAGAATATTTCACACTACAACAACATATATATGCACAAAGATTCTCTTTTCTTTACTTCAGTTCCCAACAATCATAGTTTCAGGTCCTGACAATGGAACCATTTCTTCAACGTTTCAACAACGCGCCAACAAAACCCTAACTACCGACCCTTTCGGTAACACCTGCGAAGTAGGAGAAGTCTCACTTGAAGTAGAGGCAGGGGGGTTACATGACTCAAGTGTCTGTAACCAATATGGGACATAGATATATGATTATAACACTTCTCAAATTACTTAGAAGTTAACATGCATTATCTTATCAACTTTATTCACATCGCAGAACAAACCCTAAGGATAGATCG
The DNA here is from genome assembly GCA_010110895.2 of Picea sitchensis. NCBI lineage: Eukaryota > Viridiplantae > Streptophyta > Pinopsida > Pinales > Pinaceae > Picea > Picea sitchensis. Next base: position 62,035 of record SNQJ01S0011263.1, on the reverse strand, counting down.
ATGTAGTAACAATGACAAAATAGTACACATCGCACTTAGCATCATAAGTTAGATCTAGCACATTCAACATAAATAAAGAACTAAGAATTCATAGATCTATATATCATATATAACAATCAATGTACTAAACATATTCATAGTATCAACATCATAGCACAAAGAAAACCATCAACGCATGATATACGTGGTTCACCCCAGTGTGGGTCTACGTCCACCAATTGCTTCTTCTTATTTATTAGGCTTCAATCTCTTACATTCGTTTTCTCCTGTGCACTAAGCCACAAAGCCAAGCTTCGCACCAGATAGGTGATTTGCGCACTAAGCATCAGATCCACCTTCCCAAAATCAGGTCAAGGCACAAATCCAACTCCTCTATCAAGAACAGATCCTTACATACATGTTTTGTTGCACAAAGCAACTTAGAACTACTTGCCTCTTGAACTTATCTAATCACATCCCTCACTACATTTCATTATTTCTTATTTATACTTTAACATTTACAAAAAGGCCTAATCATGGGTAAACCCATGGGTCAACATCCCATAACCCATTAAAAAACCCTAAGAACCCCATGTTGGGTCCACAAATCCCACAAAACAAGTGAGATCCACATTCGCAGCTCTGCCTGGGCGCTCCTTCCTCGACCACTGCGTTGAAGTCCAAAACGTGGTCAAACCTGACCAAGATTTCCTCAAAACTTGGTCAAGGGCCAACACATAAAGATGCCCGGTCTTGGCTAAACTATTGGGGAATCATGGAAGAAACCATTTTGCAGAATAAACATACTATTAAAAAAACATCAAATCAAAATTTAAGGAGAAATGGTGGTGTGATAAAGATTTAGAGAAAAAAATAAAGTTAAGGTATTATAAAGATGTAATCAACCCTAATCTAGAGGATCAAAATTATCTATCTGTTTTTCCAAGTGTAAAGAAAAAAACAAGCATTGCTAAGATAGGAACAAATTCTCACGAGCTCCATAGTGAAATTGGGCGTTGGTAAATTCATAAAACACCATGGGATGAAAGAGTGTGTCACCTTTGTGACACTAAGAAGGTTGAATATGAAAAGCACTTTCTCTTAGATTGTCCAACCTATACCCATATTAGATCTCATTTTCAAAATATTTATCACACTACCAACCTTCCTAACCTCTTAACTCAACAAAAGTATGGTGATCTTGGAAAGCTTCTCTTAATGCTTTTCGAGCACAGAAACCAAATTCTAAAGAATCACTAGTAATCACTTACCCTCTTAAGGTCTGATAGACCAATTCGGTCTTAGTGGACGTTAATCATCATCATCATCATAATCATCATATATATATATTTATATATAGCATATATGTTTTATATAAATTTGAAATTTTCTATATACTAATGAATTTGTTTTCGTTTAAATTTAATTTTTTAAGATTCTTTATATAAATTTTAATTTTTTTGTTGTAATTTTAAGGTGTTTTAACTTATTCTTTTTAATTGTTTTTTAAATTTTGTATAAAATTTTTAATTTGAGGGTTTTATATATATATATTTTTAATTTTTTGGGGGTTTTTTCCACCCTTTTAAAGTTTTTTTGGGTTATAATTTTTTTTTTACCTTTTTATTTTTTCTCATTTTCTCTTACTTTAGATATCTATTTTTAATTTTATGGTTTTTTTTTCCTCTTTAGTTTTTTAGGGTTTTCTTCCATGGGTTTTTTTAATATAAATTTGTTTTTAATTTTTATTTTTTTTAATTTCAATTCCTTTTGTTTTCTTATTTTTTTTAGTTTTTAATTGATCCAAAAAAAATGAATTATATTTGTTTGGTAAATATTTTTAAACAGTGTTATTTAACTACAATTATTTTCTATGTATTGAAGTAAAGGTAAAGCAATCTGTTAAAAATGATATTTTCCACTATATTTAAAAAGTATAGAACCATAACTTAATTAAGGACACATAATTATATGAAAAATATTATTTAAAAAAAATAAACGGAGTACAACATTTTTAACATTGGATGGAGCTTGGAAATATGATTAAAACCACCATTGAATAAAAACAAAAATAGAAAAGTTTGAAAATAGATGAAAAAACACCGTTGAGAAAAAAAATCGAACAATTTGAAAATAAATGAAAAAACAAGCATTTTAAAAAAAAGTGGAAACCTTATGTATCAGAGAATTTAAAATATAAAAAACCACCTAAAAAGGGAGGGGTGTGCTACCGGTAGCACCATTTTTAAAAACGGGGTAATAAACTTGACCCCCCCAAAAACGAGAACTCTGTAGAGTTCTCATTAAGTTGGTAACTATGTTTGTAGAGCCCCACAATATTTCAGAACCAAATGTCGGTCAGAGTCATTGATACCCAGCTTGGTGCACAAGGTATGGAAGGTATTGGTGAACTCTGGCACTTCTTGGCCCCTCTCTTGCCACAATGTGGTCCATCTCATGTACTGGTCCTCATAGTTTCCAAGAGGGTAATACTGTTCCTTTACCGCATCCACAAAAAAATCTCAAGTGAGTTCAGCACCGTATATTCGAGACTCCTCTATGGAACTTTTCTCCCAATAAGTTTCCCACCAATGTTTGACATGGGGGAGAGCCTTAAGCAGTGTGAAGGTGATCTTTTCCCTATCAGAAAAATGGTGAACAAAGAAATAACCTTCTAGCAGATTTAACCATTTGTCTAGGGAATCCACATCTATCTGACCTTCAAATATGGGAAAATAAAAATTAACTTGTACCTTGAAAGGAGAAGTGCCTCCAAAGTGGCTGCTTGATGAAGAGGCGCTTGTTTTTACCGACAGGTGTTGAAGGATGTGGGGATAATTCTCCATCATTTCGTCCCTTTGTTGCATGAGATCTTGCTCAAGCAACAGATTAATAGAATCTTCTGCTCTGTCGTTTTTCTTTTCTTATGCCATAGAGGGTTTCTTGGGCGTGCGATAGAGATTTTCCTCAATATATACAAGCTCGAGACCCAACTTTCTATACTTGGACCTCGTCGAGGAAATTCACTGAAAAACGATCAAGAGTAGCCTATTTTGATACCACTGATCAGGATTATTTTCGACACGAAATTAGATCGGAGATATAATAAAGAAATGCACAGAGATATCATGGATATACAATAATATAACATAAATGTATCAAATATGCAACCATAAACACATAGATACAATAATACACAATTTTTTTATTAATGAGTGAAAATGTACAAAGACTGTAAATATATAGAGTGAAAGACTCGCTAGAATAGTGACAACTTATCTCTGAGAAGAGATGTGATGGCTAATCTCATTCACAAGAAGATGATTATTACAATGAGGCTCCAAAGGCCTTTTTAACATAATTAAAATCCAAAACCCTAACCCCAGAAGACAAAAATCCAAAAGGTTTGCGGGCCCCGATGGGGGTAGTTGATATGCCAACTTCCTGGGGGCATAACATTTGCATACAATCTTTGTTTGGAGAATTCAATACATCATTGGAAAGGTCTAACCGAGAAGAAAAAAATTCAATTGGCCCAAGTAAGTTTCTTTAGCAATCACTTTGGCCCCAAGTCCCCAAAAAACTTCATTTAGGGCCTCAAAACAACCTCGAAAGTTTGGGACCCGAAAAACTATCGAAAAAATGGCAAGATGGAAAACTATTTTTTGAGCCCATGGAATAGGTGGGTGGCCACCGATATCCACCTGGATCAATGTCACTACACTGGAAAAATAAAATTCACCCTCACTTCCTTCCCAGGAAAGTTCCCTGATACCACTTGAGATATACCTAAAATAGTTAACAAAACAAGAAAATATACTATGGAAGTAACAAGAACATCAAATATAGAGCAGAAATGTAGAGAAGAAATATAATATTGATATCACATAAAACTTAGTTCAATTTCCTCTTCGAGGGGGAAACCTCAAAATGAGCAGAGATCTCTTACAATAATCCTCAACAACTTACAATGGAGATATGCATTCTTTAAATACAATTAACAACAAAAAATACCACAGGCCAATACCATGGGCCAATACCAAGGGCCAATACAGTGTGTTATCCATAACTAATTTATAACATTCCTCTACTTGTGGTCCTGATAATACTGAGGTTTGACCACTTATTACAATGATAACTAACTCATGACTAACTACAAGGGGTTAGGGATCGATCTTAAGAAATATCATTGGAAACCTTTAGGCATTTTGGGTCCATCGATATGGGATAAGCCCCATTGTAATTGTATAAATATGTAATGGTTTTGGGATATATAGGTAGCTAAGTAGGTAAGTAAGTAACGAAGAGAGATGGAGAGATAAGAGAATGGCATGGGCATTTTGTATTCCTGATACATAATATATGAACGTAGTGCGCATATTTTGTAATGGATGTTTTGAATAATATAATGAGAATCCAGTCGTTGTGGATGTATCCCATATTGGGTGAACCACGTTAAATCATGGTGTCTATGTGTTATGGTGTGATTGTTATGTTTATTTCACATATGATATATGTTCTATTTCTATGAATATGTTACATGTTATTACATTTATGCGCAAATGATATAAGGAATCATGAACAAATACTAAGTAGAATGGTTAGAAGGAATTCCACTCATCCCTTAATCGTTGTGGAAACTTGGTTCCTGCAATTCCCATAGATACCTTGGGTGAGACATCACCTACTTACGGGTGATACCGAAAGGGACATTATCTGAGGGAATATTTGGTGAATTCATGTTGAACCATGAATACGGTGGAGATTATTAGGAGTTTGGATGAGGAATGCACAAAGTTATATGAAGATATTACATGACCGTGGAGTCAATTTCTGGAGAATGCAGAGCTACAAGCATTATAAGAGAGGTTATAGGCTACGCAGGAGAAGACACAAAATTTTAAATAAACAATGAGCACTTTTCCACCAACAAAACAAATGGTTGCAATAGTTGAGAATAGGAAGTTGTACCAAGAGATAAACCAAATAGGAGATAAACAACAAACTCTCACACAGAAGCTTGAGCTGTTGTAGGAGGAAGCATTTTGGGTGATAGAAGAACTTATGTCTGCATAAGGCATTGTAAAGAAAGAAATGAAAGACATCATATAGAAATTGAAGACCCCCATTACTGCACAGACAACAGAGAGGATTTTGGCGCAAGAAGCACAAGAAATGGAGAAGGTCACAATCACAAAGGAAACTTTTTAGAAGTTTGTTGCGACATGGAAGGGGGCACAATAGAAGGATTGAGTGACTTAGGATGAGCCATGGATGAGTTTTAGGGGCCTGCTGGGACATGATTTTGGGGACCAGTTTTGGGAACAACGTAGTGCGCATAAAGGAAGGAAATATAGTTGGTGCGCTTTCAGAGATTAGTGCTTGCAAAGGAAGGAAGACCATTGGAATCCGTTAGGAATTTTTGGTCCTTCAATATGGGCTACGCCCCATTGTAATTGTATAAATATGTAATATTTTTGGGATAGAGAGGTAGCTAAGTAGAAAAGTAAGTAAGCAGTGAAGAAAAACAAAGTGATAGGAGAATGACATGGGAATTTTGTATGTTTGAGACACAATGTATGAGTGTAGTTCACATATTTTGTAATGGATGTTATGAATAATATAATGCAAAGTCGACTAGTGTGGACATAGCCCATTGAACCATGTTAAATCATGGTGTCTATGTGTTATGATCTGATTGTTCTATTTATTGTGCATATGATAGTTGTTATGTTGCTATGAATATGGTACATGTTATTATGTTTCTATGCACGGGATATAAGGAATCCTGAACAAATGCTAAGTAGAATGTTTATAAGGACCACCTCAAATCCCTTCATCATTGTGGATACCTGGTTCCTACAGTTCCCATATATACCTCAGGTGAGACTTACATTGTTTATGGGTGATGCCAAAAGGGTCGGTATTTGAGGGATTTGTTGGTGAATTCATGTAGAACCCTGGGTCTGTGCACTCCATGCCAACACCAGGTATGTTTTTTTTTTTTTTCCTTCATCATGATTTTTCATTGCTTCTACCTTCACCAGGTCTTCTCACTACTTGTGCCTTTATCGAGTCTGACCAAAATTTGAATTTTCAAATGGAATCTTTCCCAAAACTTGTTATTTTGGGCCTCTTCCCAAGAATGAACTTGTACAACATGTCATGTTTCCAATTTTGCAAATATGATTCTAAATTTTTTACATAAGATACTTTTGTATGTCTCCTCTGTTCTTTGAAATTTTCACAGTTTGAAGAGTCTCGGAAAAGAATTTATAGTGAAAATTCCAAACTAACCTATTTGAAACTGATCTTAGGACCATTAAGAAGCCCTAAATTCCATAGATCATATATCATAAAGTAAAATGGACCAACATTTGAAATTTTTACCTGAGTTACTTCTGTATGTATCCTTTGTTTTACAAACAATTCACAACCTGAAGAGTCCTAGAAAAGAAGTTATACTGAAAATACAAAAAATGACTTGTTTGAAACTAATTTTGTAACTCTTCTCTTTTTGAATGATATGCAATATTTTCTCATCCCTTTTTCAGACACGCACTTTCTCCCAATAATTTCTCTTTTTATACTTTTTCATAACCCTTCATGAAGGGACATGTCCATTAATTAAATAATTTATTTCCCCTTTGTGTTTTACGTTTCCAAATATCATCCAAAAATACCATGGGAAAATACCCAAACCCTTAGGTTTGAAGCCACCATTTCACTTTTCACTTTTTTACATGCACCCCCTTTTTATTATACGTGTAAACATATATATAAATCAATATTGTAAATGAAGGTTGTATTGTAATGTCATAATATGGAATTAATGACAACATTAATTCTTTGAAATCTATGACAATAATTCCAACAATCTCCCCCTTTTTCATTGATGGAAATCCTACAATGAATCACATAGGGCAACATGCTACTTCCAATTACATGTCCCCTAATTTTTTTTGACAACAAAAACTTCTCAAACATGATAAAGAAACATTCTTGAAGAAGTTTGAACACTATCAACAACAACGCAAGATAATCATTCTTTAACAAATCCAGACAATCTTTGTATCCAACTTAAGTAGTAGTATATCTCCAAAAATAGTCAAATATGGTTCGGTCAGTCTGAATAAATCCAAGTCAATTCAATTAGAAATAGTCGAGTCAACAATAGGAAATTAGGTTGGTTCAAATATCAACAAATTCAAGTATTCCACACCCTAAGGGATCAATAAATAGAAACAACATGTCTTGTCAAAAATTCTAGTTGATAGAAAACCAAGTCAAAACTCAATCGATGAATACTCAGTCAAAAATCCAGTGGATATTCATGTCGATTCAATCCTCATTCTACCAATTCCAAGGTAATCATCGGTAAGTAATAGGAGAAGTGTACGACTATATAGCCAATGATACAAAACTATATGAAGTCCTCAAACATATGGTGAAATGATTCCATGACCATCCATTGATCCAACCACAATATATCTCAGTAGTCATCACTGGTCTACATTTCTATATTTCACGTCTCTTATGGAAATATATGAAAGCATGATTGTCATTCCTTCAAATTTTATAGTGAGGATGTTGATAGGACACAATTTTTTGTGTTGGTTGATCTGAGGAAGTAGGCTTAGGGTTAGGTTCACTTACAGGAGTAGAAAAACCTGACATATCAAGAACAATTTCATTTGTAACATCATGCTCAAATTCTATCATGTGAGGAATAAACAAAGCATAAATGTGTTTGACATGATCAAGATAGGTTTCTCTTATGAAAAACCAATCTGAACTCCACCTACAACAAATAAAAATTACCTGGTTGCAACAAGGCTAGGTGTAAGTAGGTGTTGATATACATTTGTTGATCAATGTTGGTATATACATATCCATCCTTGGTCTTATTATTTTATTCCTATGTTTCTTGTATATTCTTTACTTAGTAATTTTTTCTCTTTGAAATGAGAGTTGCAGATTAATATACCATCAAGTTTGCATGCTTGCAAACCCACAAACTTGAAAGTGTATACTTAGTCACTTTTTATTACCTCGCAATCCCAACACTCAGTCATTTTTATGCATTTCAAGAGTCTTTTTTATTGATGCTACAATAGTTGCGGGAGGTATTAACCTCCACGTGTAACCTTTGACTAGAATAAAATATTCTAGATGTAAGGTAAACCCTAAACAAATGTGTGAAAACCCTATGTTGGCACAGGGGAAGACCCAGGGTTCAATGCTACAACAACGCACCAACAAAGCCCTAACCACCAGCCCTTTCAGAAACACCTGCGAAGTAGATGAAGTCTCACCTGAGGTAGAGGCAGGGGTGGTTGCAAGACTTAGGTGTTTGCAACCTTAGATGGGACACATATCTGTGATTATAATACTTAATAAGGAACTTAGAATCGTCAGTTCCTCAATATGCAATCAATATCCACTTCGTTGATAAAACAGAGCTTCGCAACATCCACACTAATCTAATGTATTTAAGAACTTAGCATAAGTAAATAGACTAGATCGAGCAGATCAAGCACTAAGCATAGCCATATATATCATATCTAACATTCTCACATATAATAGGCATAAATCATAAGTAGATATATCTAAATACATCAAAGAACTTAGAAAATAACATGTGAACACATCAAGACAAATCGTAGAGCAACATAACACAGTATTTATGTGGTTCTCCCCCACCTGGGGCTACATCCACCAACTCTTCTCCTTTATTGTATTCTATCAATTGGTTACAATCACAGAGCCTCAAAACCCTTACTCCACATAGGACAGAAGATCTGTGCAACTCGCTAGATCCTTCTTCCTTGTGTTACATCACTAATCCCTCCACAATCTGCTACAAGGACCTGCACTTAGTTGTGCAAGTATCTTATAGTCACGCACAAAGCACTTACAGACTCTACTGGCACTTAGCACACATTCACATCACATAGATGCACCTCTACTTCAATCTAGCCTAAGCGTCTATTTATATATACAAAAGAGGTCTAAACATGGGTAAACCCATGGGCTGACATCCCATTCCCATTACATATTCCAAAAAACCCAAAAAGGACCCAAAAAGGGGTCGAGATCTCGTGATCTCTGCTTCGTCTGGCACTCCTCCTTCGACAGGCTGTCAAAATCCCAAAATAGGTCAACATGACCAAAAATCTCCCAAAACTTGGTCAAGGGCCAACATGCCCCCAACACTCACCTGTGACTCATCCCGAGTCACTCTGGTCTAATCAGTTCTGGTTCAAACTCCTTGAGCTTGGATCAAGCTGCTTCAACTTGCTATTTTGCTATGGTCTCTTGCTCGATGAACTCTTGGATCATTGTATCATTCATTGGCCCTTCTAGGCATTGTTTTGTTGTAGTGACAACCTATTCTAGATATGCTCCTCAGATTTCAACCTCTGTGAACAATTGGCATGCCTTATCTTGCACAAGTTGGAGTCGTTGAGTTACTTCCATAACTTTTCTCTCGATTGTATGGATCTACTACTAGGCAATGCATTGCTCTTGAGATCTCTTCATTTTGTCTACAACTGACAGGGCCTTTAGCTGCGCCTATAGTGTGTCTACATGCTGCTTCGCTTCCTGGAGCTGCGAATCCAGTGTCTGCAATTCCGAATTCTTAGCGAGCTTCTCATATGTTTGGGCACTGCGATTACTCAGCTGCTTGCACTCTAGGGAAAGAGCTTTTAGTATGTTAACTGCACTGCGGGTAGTTTCTTCCCTTAGGTCTCTTACATCTTGTAGGGTCTCAGGGCACTATGCATAGCTCCAAATATGCTATGCATTGTTGTAGTTGTTGAATCACTTCTTCAAGTTTTTCCACCTGCGGTGGGACTCTTTCTTCAGCCTTTACTTCTATAACTGTCACAGAGAAAATTTCTCTGTTGACCCTTTCCTTTACTTTGAGTTGCTCCGCGAGCAACTGTTCCTTTTATTTCTATAGCTGGACTTTTTCTTCATCCCACTTTGCTTGGAGAGAAATATTTCCTATTCTTCAGTACTGCATTGCTCTAGAAGGTCTTCTTGTACTTGTGATAAAGCTTGGGTGGCTTGCGCTATTTATTCCTGTGCTCGTCGAAGGCGAGCTTCAACTGTATCAACAATTTGGTAGAGTTGAGCTATCTCATCTTTTAGTTCTAGTGTTTCCAATGGCAGAGGCGCAGTGGAAATTGCGCGGCTGGAATGTAGTGCCTGTTGCAACCCTTGAAGTTCAAACTTAATTCGATTGTATATCTGCTCCTGCTGAGCCTCTTGCTTCTCTTCTATCTCCAATGAAGCATCATTCAATAGTGCTACAATGAAATCGAAGTCATCTGAGGTGAGGGTAGTCTACATTTTGGTCATAGAGGGTTTTGATTTCTTCCGAGAAGAAGGCTTCAGGGGGGAAACCTTCCTTTTCTTCGAGGGATCCTCCTCATCTCTAGGCAGTGTAACCTCACCTTTCTTCTGTTCAAATTCTACGGTATCTATCTCTCCGCCATATCCTTCTTGATTAGGTGAGATGGAAGCAATCTTTTATGAGGTATTGTTTGTGTCTTGGGATTCTTCATTATTCTTTGTCTTGTTGGGTCCAGGTGTATCATGTGTTGCTTCCAAACTGTCTATGTCAGACATCTCCAAAGGGTCTATTGGAATGAGGAGGTCTACTGACCATTATTTAGTAATCTCTTCTAAGTCCTCCTCCATCAGCTTGTAGTAAGACTGAAGTTGTTGCTTGTGCTCGTCATCATGCACTGTAATATAAATGAAATGGTAGTCCACGTTGAATTTCATTAAAGACTGAAACCTATGGAGATTATTTGGAGTGATGTGAGTCTCAGACTGGATGGTTGTCTTCAGTTGGTTGTAATATGTATGGAATATGACATTTGATTTCCATTGCTTATTCATGTCACTAGAATACCACAATGTACTGAACTTCATAGCCAGAGGTTCAAAGGGATTGATGTCTAGGAAGGTCACACCTTCCGTCATCTCCCATGCGATGAAAACAATCAGGATTAGAATCCAACTGAGGTGGAACTCATATCCTTGATCTTGCGCTTCCCTGTAGTCTAGTTCCAACTAGTTCACGAGGTACTTCACCCAATTCATTTGTAGGCCCTCCGCAAACTCCCCTGCGAGGTCGACTACAAAACCAGTCACTTGGGTGGTTTGGTTCTTGCAGACTAACTTTCCTATGATCAATTCATAGGCTAGGCACACTGCACTTCTTTGGATAGAAGCTACCTTGTAGCCTCACATTCCCTTCTTGACATCACAATAGGTGTCCTTGATCCTTTGTGCGAGAGCGCGATTCATGGATTTTCCAAGATAGAAATCCTATGGGTTGGGTCCTTGCATACTCACGCACTGTTGAGATTCTTCCCTAGTATTCGTAGATAATACTTCATCTTTGTCTAGGGTAGGTACTTCAGACTTCTGTGGATCTTCTAATGTTCTTGCAGCTTCGATATCTAGGTTTCTAATGTTAAATAGTTTCGATCTGCTCTCCTGTTCTTCAATCAAGTGTGTGATCCTTCTGGTCATGAAATCTTTTAACTCTTGTTTCTTCTGCTCCAAAATGTCTTCTTCAATCTTTCATCTGGCTTGATCTCTATCAATCCAAGGTTTTCCTAGTAACATTATAAATGGGGCACTGTCTTCAATAAATTTAGTAATCTCAAAATATTCTTCTATCGAAGTTCCATTAGCATTCATAGGTATGCGAGTGATCTTCCCACATAGGTTTATCATCTTTCCTATGAATAGTCCTATTCCTCCTAATGAAGGGATCATAGCAGGATTCCCTATGGCTTCCCAAGTTATTTCTGTCATGATATTCACCCGTGTTTCTTCATCCAGAATACAGTCAATGTCAAAGTCTCTTATTCTTACTTCAATTCATTCTTTTTGTTTGAAGATCCTTGATAAACGTATATGTCGGTGGTCATTCAGGGTTTTTTTCATCTATAACAATACTTTCTCTGATTCTTTCTGGGATTCTGTCATTCTTGTATCTTCCTTAGGGTTTTCCTGGTTCATATTCATTTCTTCCAGCTTAGCAATCATTCTAGGGCAATCCAACACTTCATGGTCCATAGATTTATAGCAAGGACAACCAGGTCTTTTCCCATGGAATTCCTTAGAAAGATGCCCCAGTCTTCTGCAACTATAACATAGGGTTAATCCTCTCTTTATTTTAAATGATCCCCAAATTCTCATGTACTACACGCTATGAGCATAGGAGCTAACCTGCAACAAATTCTTTCTAAGATCCTGCATCCATTTGTTAGTCCAAACATTCTTTCTATGCATAGGTATAACATATCTTTCACTATTCTTATCATATCTACTCATATCAAGCCTTCTTTCATCTATTAGTGCCCTAGTTTTCAAGCTAGGACAAACTCTTTTAAACATACCTAGATCCATACTCTAGAAACAAAAAATTCCACTTATCTTACTTCTACAGAGCACAAAGCTTCCGGATCTAAAACTTTTAACTATTCGTACATTTTATCAGAGCACATAAAAATGCAGGTCTTACCTCTTTTAATTAGAAATTATCACTTTTTCCTTTCTTAGAGAACAAAGATTTTAGATCTCACTTATTTCCTTGAGATCTGACTTCTTTTCTTCAGATCATGCTTCTTTCTTTTAGCACAAAGATTTATAAATCAAATAGAATACTGTGCGCTAGAGTGACAGGTCTATGCACAGATATTTCACAATTTCAGGAAGAATCTTTGCACAAAGCTTCTTCTTTCTCAGTTCCCAACAATCACAGCTTCAGGTCCTGGCAACGAAATCATTTGTTGGCACAGGGGAAAACCTAGGGTTCAATGCTACAACATCGCACCAACAAAGCCCTAACTAACGACCCTTTCAGTAACACCTGTGAAGAAGATGAAGTCTCACCTGAGGTAGAGGTAGGGATGGTTGCAAGACTCAGGTGTCTACAACCTTAGCTGGGACACAGATATGTGATTATAATACTTAATAAGGCACGTAGCACCGTCAGTTCCTCAATATGCAATCAATATGCACTTTGTTGATAAAACAAAGCTTTGCGGTATCCACACTAATCTAATGTATTTAAGCAATTAGCATAAGTAAATAGATCAGATCGAGTAGATCAAGCACTAAGCATAGCCATATAGATCAGATCTAACATTCTCACATATAATAATCACAAAGCATAAGTAGATCTATCTAAATACATCAAATCACTTAGCAAATAACATGTGAACACATCAAGACAAAGCACAAAGCAACATAACACAATATTTACATGGTTCACCCCCACCCTGGGGCTATGTCCACTAACGCTTCTCCTTTATTGTCTTCAGTCAATTGGTTACAAGAACAGAGCCTCAAAACCCTTACTCTGCACACGACAAAAGATCTATGCAACTCGTTAGATCCTTCTTCCTTGCATTACAACACTAAGACCTCCACAATCTTCTACAAGGATCTGCACTTAGCTCTGCAGGTCATGCACAAAGCACTTACAGACTCTACTTGCACTTAGCATACATTCACATCACATAGATGCACCTCTACTTCAATCTAGCCTAAGCGTCTATTTATATATACAAAATAGGCCTAAACATGGGTAAACCCATGGACCGACATCCCATTCCCGTTACATATTCCCCAAAACCCAAAAAGGACCCAAAAAGGGGTCGAGATCCCTTGATATTTGCTTCGTCTGGAGCTCCTCCTTTGATAGGCTGCCAAAGTCCCAAAATAGGTCAACATGACAAAGAATCTCCCAAAACTTGGTCAAGGTCCAACACCCTATAAGACAAGTCGTTCTAGCAGAATAAATAATATTTGAATATTATCTTCCAGAAAGACAAGTTGGCTCCACAGGAAAAAGATAAATAGAAATAATAATTACCAAAAAGTTAGGTTGGCCCAATGAGAAAAGTCATTGGATAGATTAATATAAATAAAGTATATTTTAGATCATTTGTACACTCAGTCAGAGCACAAGTATTGTGGATAGCTGTAGTTGTAGTTGCAACTCCATCTACAACGAGGAATAAGGGAGTATGGTCATCTCTTGGTCGTTGTCTCTCTCTAGTGCTATCAAGTGATATTATTGGTGATTCTCTTCATGATATTCTTGGTGGTTTACTAGCTAAAGTATGGTGCAAGTGTGTGAGAGAGAAGTGAAACTGCAACTAATTCATTTGAGTATTGTTCTTGGTTATGTTGTTGTGGGTTTATCTCTCTTGTGCACTACCCTTGTAGGAGTGCTCTACTTATCTTGAGTTGTTGTTGCAATTAGCAACTAGGGCTTATCTGTTGGTTCTAGAATGTATTTTCGGAATAATTATGTCAAAGATTAAGTTGCTCAGGGGTGGATTTATTCCTATGGATGGCTGACAATAGAGATATTGTCTATGGTGAAAATGAGCACATCAATTATTTTAACAGGTTATGGGTGTTATCACTGAAACATTGTCTGCAATATTGCACACAATGGTTGAATAAAGACATCAATGCCAAAAACAATTAGTCCACCTACAACACCAAAATCCATCAAAAGGAAAAAAACTATAAACTTGGTCCAAAAATCAAAGTGCGCATATTCACCAAAGGAATTGCGCACATAATGCACATGATAACACTGGCCTCTGCACGCACTATTTGCAATATTTGCGACTGTCTACAAGAAAAGAGGCGCACTTACATGAAAAACACATTTATGAATTTTTTCGGCCCCTCAACCACTTCTAGTCTGAATCCCAACACGATTTGACACTCATATCTAAGAGAAATCTAGCTTGGAGGCTATTCAAGGGCTAGGAAGTTCCCTAAAAGGCCCCTTGTTCACACTATGAACCAATTATATCTTGGCATGAATGAATTCTATAAATATGTGCCATGGGTGTGCTAATAAAATAAGAACTTCAATGTATTGTTATGCTGCAAGAATTCTTCTTTGAGAGTCCTCTTTTCTCTTGAAATCATTCAAGCACCATTGCAATAGGTCATTCCAATCACCTCTTGAGGGAATTGGCATTGTATTTCCTCACCATTTTCCATTTCTTCCATTGTATGAAGAGAAGATCTCTCTACTAGGGAACTCAATATCCCTCCCAACGAGGAAGAGGGGACTCATAAGTCCCTTCCTTTCTCTACGGTGTTTATCCTATCAATATATTGATCCATTGGTATCTATATGTTGGTCATTTTTTTATTTTCATGGTTCGAGTTCTTCAAGCTTCTCTAACATTTATTTATTGATTTCTTTTAGTTTTATTTCTTTGTTTTCAGGTGTATTTTGTTAATCTAATCAACTCACAAACTTCTGTCTTATTTAGTTGGCTTAACTAAGAATGAAAGTGTTGTGTTTTTTCTCACCCAAGTGACAAAACCAACAAAAAATACTGGCGACCATACTAGGGATCGATATCAAATTACTCCCTATTTAAGTCTTGAGAGCACTTCTTTTTTATTTTTTTGATATGCAGGTACCAAAACCGGCCTATCCCAACCTGCCAAATTCAAAATTCAGAGCCAAGGAAGGAGTATTTCACTTAGAAATTTATTCCCTGACACATGACAGGAAGTGCACAACTTTCAAGGCCCACAAACTCGCACTCTGCGCACTATACATGAATCAGGCTTCATTACTCTACACTTTCTTCGCATTGTGCACCCTCTGCGCGCCTGTTAGAATTGTAGCCCGCACATAAGTCCAATTTTCTCAAATTGTAAGGATTTTTATGAATGTTTTGAGGGCCCCTAGCCTTCAGATTTTTCTTTTCCTTCACTTTGTAAGGAAACTACACTTCACTTAGAGTCCTTTCTCACAAGAAAGGTTAGCTAACATAATCACATAGGGGTAAAAAGAATCATTATTCTGCTCTTTTTTATTTGTTACCACATGGACGACTCATTTGGCATTTGAAATCTTGAGTTGAATTTATTGCTTTTCAAACATAATCACTTAATTTGGGTCTATAAATAAACCTTAACCCTCAAGTATGCTCTTCCCCCACACCATCATGTGATATCGAGAATTATAAAAGGTGGTTGAAAGGACATTTCATCTCCCTTAAAAAATCATTAGGAGAGGAAAAATCTCCCCTAGGGTTCCTCTTAGTTTTGGAAATCATCTTGAAGCTTTTTAAGGGCCCATTCATGCCCACATGTTTGCAATCTTAGGATAGTTTCTAAAAGATTTCTTAGTTTAGATAACACTCTAGGAAAGTTTAAAGATCAAGTAACGGGCCCATACATGCCCACATGTCTACAATTCTAGGATAGTTTCAAAATATTTCTTAGCATATACAACATTCTAGGGAGTTTAAAGGATTTGTAAGGACCCATATGTCCACATTGCTAGTTCTTTAGGGATTTAAATATTTCGCAAGGTTCTACCAAAGACACGTAGTAAGATAGGTAAGAAGATTTGTAAGGACCATAGGAAGTCCACATGTTACAATCTCACACTTAACTTATTAAAATCTTTGCACACTTTTCACTTTCTTGCACACAAAGCCACTCCTCACACACATAATTTCTATTAGAATAGTGGAGGTCGAAGTAGGATTTATTCAAAGGAATTCCGAAAGATCTGACTAATTATTTGGAAATTATCCACACCAATTAATTCAAATGAGTTTGGTCCATGACCCCAATCTCTCAGTCCACCACATCTAAATTTTTTCTAAAAACGCACTAAATTTTCCTCCACAAGAGGCGCCAAAAGAATTTTTTTAGTCTAGGTAGGATCTCCGGGGTAGGCATCCAAATAACCCCCCATTATCAAGTTCTCACATTTTGAAACAATAGAAGCTGAGAATAGGGATCTTTCAAATCCTCCAAGTCAAGTGTTCCTACACCATAAGGAAGGGAGATACTCGTGAAGGGATGAAGGCCAAGGTCTGGTTGTCCTGTGCATGCCTCCTTGAGTCACCCAACTCTTGTGAGGGCATCCATCCCATGACCCATTTATGAGACTGGAAATCTAAATGTCACACTTTGACTAAGGTACCTAGTGGCCAAACATAGGGTATCCACCCAGGTGGCAGTTGTGTGGTGCAATCACACCTTGATCAGATATTTTGTGGCTATTGGGAAATATTGCCATCTCTTTCAAGATATGGACACTCTACCCCTCATTATAACTAATTACTTAGACCTTCACTAGTTCCTCTTCTGATGGCTTTAGATCCCATTGTTGAGTGCTACTTGAAGGTCTAGTGATAAATTAAGAGGAAGGATGATAGGTCGTTTAGGACATGAGCATTTGTTTTTATTATTCCCCCACGCAGATAAAATCCACCTATCCACATGCTTGTTTGTTTACAGTTGATTTATGTATGATGTTCATTTGATTACATATGATTGTGAGTTATACTATTTTGTGAAGGTAAAAATATACAAAGCTCGTGTTTATTTATTTCTCTCTTGTCACCATTTGCACACATTCACTTTGCTAGTTGGAAGCCATAGGGGAACCACAAAATCCACATCATTCTAGATGCTTGTAGAATCTCCCTCTTATTCTAGGAGGAGTCCCTAGGCTTTCCAAATAACCTGCTCAACCATCTCACACCCCAGTGAGTGATACTATTTTGGGATCATATTTACTTGGTTCCACTTTGCTTGGGGAAAATACCCAAGGTCATCCATCAATTAATTCTCCTCCACTAGGAGGTGGGGGTCAAACGTCTTCTCCAGGAGGAAGTAGAAATCCACCAAATCCATCTCAAGGGACATGTCCACTACCTACTCACACGATGGCTAGAGATAATCCTCCACCAAATCTCCATATTCCATACTTGGCATCCCTCAACATTCTTGATTTAACCAAACTCACGAATGATCCCATTTTGCATGGTGCCACTTGGCCCAATATGCCTACCAAATTGCCTTCATATATTCCAAAGTTTGAAGGAAAACCAGGGGAAGATCCCACCAATGGTGTTATGACCTTCCACTTATGGTGCACTTCAAAAAATATCATGGATGATTCCATCTGCTTAAGGTTGTTTCAATGAACTCTCACTAGTTCCTTAGCTAAATGGTATGTGGACGGAAAATCAGGGTCCCATGTAACCTTTGAATCATTGGCCAAAGCCTTTTTGTCCTTTTTCCAATTACCAGTTTGTCATGACATTGGTTTAGATATTATTTCAAATTTCAAACAAACCACCTCTTTCCACATCATCAACCACAACCACGAATGACATCGACGACGTAGTTTGTGTAAAGTATAAACCACTTGATTGGTTTCTCAAATCACTCGTCTCTGTTATTGCTAAGGATGTAGCATCCACTTTTGCTTAATCAGAAGAGAAATCCATCATCAAAGCCCAATAGTTTGACCTCATCTATGCTCAATCCAGGTACTTATACACAGTATTGCCTGATGCACCCAAACTCATACCATTTGGCTAGGACAAACCTGGGATGTCCCACTCTGTAGATGGGTTGATTGGTTCTATGACCCATATTAACCATTATGATCACTTATCACCCACTTATGGTGCACATAAATATCCAAAACCATATRGAGGGATATCTTATTACCCTCCTCCCACTCACCAACAATCATATCCTATTTCTAACCCTCCACCAATGGGAGGACCCCCACCAGTACCCATGATGCATCTGGTCTCTCAACCAAGTATGATTTCACCCTCAAACCCCACCTACAAACCTAGAAGTAGTGTAAGTGTGCCAACTTCCCACACACCATATGGATCATCTCCACAAAACAATCCATATTTTCTATTTCCTGGTCCTCCCCAACTAATTTCTCCACCACCAGAACAACCACATGCCAGCGTTAATTTTGTGCAACCCTCTACCATTCCACATGTTCATACTTTTGAACAATTGAATATGGAAAATCCATCCCATCAGCCAAATAATGCGAATAATAAAGGGAAAAATCAAAACAATAACAACTCGAGATCAAGAGGAAATAACCTCCAACAAAATCATCCTGTTGGGGGCAACCAAAATCAAGGCAAGCAAAACCCCCAAGGGGGGAAAAATAACAATAAAATGCGACAAGGGAAGAACAATAACCTCATAAATAACTTCCCTTTCGCTATATGTGGTGAGTATGGGAATTATACATGCCACTACCTCCAAATTGTCGATTTCAAATGGATGAAAGAATCCATGAACACACAATGTTCTCCAGCGCCACCTTCCCCTCAACAGGCCCCACAACATTATTTGCAACCACCACCTTCGACCGTTTTGGAAAACCCTATTCCACACCAAGGTGTGATAAATACCCAATAGGAGATAATCCTCGCCCGACCCCAAATGGGGAAGCATCAAAACCTAGGTCCCAATCAACCTAGAAATCCAGTCAATCATACCATCCTCCTTACCAACGAAGAAGATATTCTTCTGCAAGCACATAGTCATCAATACAATGTTCCCCCCTGAATCTACCCCAACCACCTTAGAAGCGGATCCAACTAAAACTAGACAACCATTGATGATTCCCCACCCTAACACTGAACCCAACCCTCGTATACCCTGAATGCCTTTATGACATAATGTGCATAACCCTCATGATAGGGAAGCCCATAACTACAGTTTGGTCGATGACTTAGAACAGTCTCCTGCAACCATGTTTGTATTGGAGGTCCTCCAAACCTATCCATATCAACAGAAATCCTTGCTTTCTGCCTTGGGATAAATCGACCCAACTAATACTCGAATTTTCACCTCTGATCTAGATAGCGGAGAACCACACCTCCTTTCCTTGGTATCTTTTCAGATACCAGTTAAGATATGGAACATCACATTTTATCGATGCATCATCGATGAAGGTGCATCCACATGGATCATGTCCAAAGTAGTATGGAAAAAACTTGTCTCACCTGAGCTAGTACCATCTGCCATCACCCTGAGATCTTACGACAGTTTCCCATCGTCCCCCAAAGGGCTCTTCCAAAATGTCCCTATAGAACTTGGGGGAAAAAAAATGCTCACTGTCATTGAATTTATCGATGGCCCACTTGATTACACGATCTTTTTTGGATGTAGCTACATGTATGCTATGAAGGAGGTAGCCTCTTCTGTGTTCCATATGATGATGTTCCACCATAATGGGAAAATCATCACCATCGACCAACTTACACATTATGAGCCTAATCATTCCACCAACATTGATAACATTCTCCCCCTTGTTTGCACTAGCTTAGATGATTTTTCTATAATCGACATGGGCCCTAGAATATTCAAGGACCCATCCTTGTTGGGGGAATATCATGGAGCACCACCTCTCCTACACCCTGTTATTTTAACACAAGTGTGTGTAGTATATTCTAATGGAATAGATATCAAAGACAATACTCCTCTCACAGAGGTCCCTCCCCACATCGAAGTCCCACTAGTCAAAGAAATATTACCTCAGGAGTTCCCTATGAACTCCACTACACCACTTGTCTCAGATNCCCCCCCAAGGGAAAATCTTGGTTTGGGAGACAATTCCCCAAGCCATTACTCAAATTCCCTTTATCTATCCCCCACCTGGAGTCCAAGCATTCCAGGTAGCTTCTACTTTCACCCTTCCAAAAATGTTTCTTTCCATCCCTGTATGGTATCTCCATCTACCCACTATGGTTCCTACACCATCTCTCCCTCCTCAGACAAAGAGATCAACGATGTAGATCCCTATATAGGCTCCTGCCACACCACCCTCACCCCCAACTAACGGAAACACCACCACCACTGGGGGAAGGATAAGTAATAACGATCTCATAGCTCCACTTCCTCCTCCATAACAACCTCCTTGCGCACTATGTGAACGAGGAGACCCCACTAACAGATGTCCTACTCTTCTCGAGTTACGAAATATTATCCAGCTCCCTAAAGAAACCACATTGCTTGCCACTCCACCAAGTACATCCACTGCTACTACAGAGTCCTCAACCACATACAAGAAGGGGATACAAACCAATTTTTCGTGTGCCATATTTTCAGAATATGGCCAATACACTCACCATTTCCCAGCTCTATCTCAATTCTTCCAAACATTAGCCATATTATACCACATGTCTCGGCAAGAGCCCTCTCAGTCAATCCCCACAGAGGCTCACATTACTGACATTTATTATATTTTAGCATCAGTCCCCGAGCGAATGAGGTACCATACATAATATAGTGACATTTGGTTCATGTCCAGCATGCTATCACACCCTGTACACAATATCCATTCTACATCCCCACCACTTAAGGACAGTAACACTTACCCACTGACAGTTCCCCCTGTCACCTCCCCAGATCCCCTGTATTCTTGCATTTTTCACTGTGACAAAGATATCCTGGAGGAACTCACTACCCCTGATTTCCCATGGACTATGCTCCATCATTGAGCACATTTCCCTTCACAAGAGGCCTTTCATCCCCCTAGCCAATCCTCCCTGTGCGCAATCGAAACCAAGTATTTTATTCCTTCGGGGAATATTGATTGGTTCAAAACAAAATTGACATTTCCATTAAACCTGGAATCATATGTTGTTTTCCTCTTTATGGGATTATCACACGAAAGTAAAAAATACCACTGTTTTTACACTGTTCCACCTCATCCGTGGGATCGAAGCCACCCTCCCTATTGAGTGCAAAATCCCCACATTACGCACTACCATAGAGCTCTTACCTAACACTGCTCCAATGGAATAGAGCCTGATGACCTTAGAGTCACTTGATGAAGACCGTCGATATTTATTACAACATAATGAGGTAGAAAAAAAATGGTCCAAAGCCACCTTCAGGTGCTATGTCAACTATGGACTCCGTAGGAGTTTCTTTTTCGTAAATTTAGTCCCTCAAGCCCAAAAAAGGAATACAATTATACCTGAGAGCACTCTTCTAAAGAACAAAAGTTCTATAGAGTATACCTTTGTTCGTACAGTTGACCGTCCGGACCAACAAAGGGGTAAACTACCGTCAGACAGACATGACTTCAAATTTCAGTTTAACAAGCATGAAAGGCCACAAGATCACTCGGCAATCTTTTCATTTTTAGAGGGTCTGAAAAGGGCTTAAAAGGAGACATGTTTAAGGAACGTTCTTCTGGACCAATTTAATGAGTGTGAAGAAACAAGGTCACTCGACAATCTTTTCATCTTTAAGGAGTCTGAAAAGGGCTTAAAGAAGACTCCATAATGGTTACTTTTCTCAGTTAATCCAGACGAGATCGAAAAGCATAAATACAGTCTTGCCGGACGTTTCTTTTGGATCTCAAAGTGAGCTTGAAGACAACAAAAGTAGCCCATGATTGAAACTTTGTGGGTCGATGTCAGGTATCTCTTCGTAAGACCAGGAAAAAACATCGCGAAATTCTTTGAAAAGATCCGTGTAAACTTGAATTTCTTCGGGGGAGCAATCCGCTCCGACGAACACATTCTCCATGACGTCAAGGTTTCGGGAGATGTTGATGGGTATAGTTTCAGCGATAGTTTCCATATTTCCCTCAACATAAATTTCCTGCGTAGCTAAGAGATTAATAGGACACGACTGATCTCCTGTTATGGTAACGGTGAATTCTCTTGCTTCGATTCACCTTAACTCTGGGAGAAAGTATGATCTGTGATGAATATCTTCACAAGGTTTGTCCAGACTATTCATTGCTTCGATTACTGCTTCGTCAGAAGGCAAGACTAAGTCTAACGAATCGACGTTAGGAAGAGAACCCTGAGCCCAAATAGGCTCTAGAAGTGGATCTAACTCTTGTGCAGGAGTCAGATCAGGGTTAGTTGAAGCTTGCTGGACTAAAGAGTATGCTACTTCAGTGGTCGACAAGGGCATGGACATGCCTGAGTGCCCTGTCACATCCATCGTGGCTGATGGGGAAGGAAGAATCCAAGGATCCTCAAAGTAAGTCGTGCGGAATGACGAAACTTGAAAAATCTCAACCTTATGGTGATTAGATATAAATTTGACATCGTCATGAGGAGGTGGGTTATCAAAGGTACCCATCAAGGACGGGCACAAACCAACTCCTATGTTAACGACACATGGTTGAGGATTATCAATCATGGGGACCGTGGATGCCCCCAAAGCTGGGTCAGGTTTGGAGAAAGACAGTTGATCGATGGTCACTATCCGGCCCTCATGTGGAAACAACAAGACTCGGAAAAATGTAGCAACCACAGCTTGCATAGAATAATTCCAACTCCATCCTAACAAGAGGTTATAGTTGAGGGGATCATCGACTACCTCTACTTCGAAACACACGGTTTTACCTCCTAACTGCATAGGGAAAGAAGGAACGATGCCATGTGGTCGGAAAAAATGACCATCAAAAGCAGTGAGGAGAGTAGGTGATGGAGACAAAGCGGGCTGGCCAATGGCCTTCCAACATGCTAACGACATAACCCATGTCGAGGTGCCCTCGTCGACCACCGTGTGGAAGATATTCCATGTAAAAGTTTTCGTGGGATGAGCCACTACTATCTGAAACACTACATGGTAAGGCAGACGAGGTTTTAAGTCGGTAGTATCTAACATGATGGTACCCGGATTACAAGTATCAGTAGAGGCCAAATTCGTTAACAAGGCTTTCCTCTGAGGAGGGAAGCTTTGGAGGACCTCCAAAGCAGACATCTCACAAGGGGTTTGTGATAAATCTTCCACTACAGTGTAATTCTGGGCGGCCCTTGCGCTTGGGTTGTGAGAAGATGTTTTAAATGCACCCTTTGGAATGTGTGTCATTGTTTCTGTAACACCCCTCCTAGCTAAGGACAACTACTCAATCAATCAGTGCAATTTT